>CAUYRT010090765.1:0-21060 GCA_963574885.1 Lepilemur ruficaudatus | reverse complement strand
TAAGAGCTATAACATTAAGTACTCTCCGTGTGCCAGGCACTGAGCTAGGCGCAGCCCTAACAATAACTTATTGAGGTGAGGGCCACTGTACTCATTCTATGATTGAGCCATCTGAGGCCCCTGGAGACTGCAGGACTTGCTCAGATAGACTGGGAATGGCGCCCCTGAGGGGCAAGTCCTCACTCATAATCACCCCTCCGTCAGCCCACATGTCCACCCACCCCCTTGCCCTGCTTAGAAGGAATTTGGCTTGTGGGTAGTAATGCCATCTTCTTTTCAACTCTGCTGCTCCTCCTGTGACAGATTACTGGTGGTCTGTGGACAGACTGGCGACCTGCTCAGCCTCCTGTGGGAACAGAGGTGTTCAGCAGCCCCGCCTGAAGTGTCTGCTGAACAGCACAGAGGTCAACCCAGCTCACTGCGCGGGGAAGGTTCGCCCCGCTGTGCTGCCCATCGCCTGCAACCGGAGAGACTGCCCTGCTCGGTGAGTGTGGCGGGCACTGGCTCCGGCCTCCCCCCGACACTGGAACTGTCCTCAGAATGAGCCTCTGTCGCCTCTGCCTGTCCTCTCACCACTCAGCCACTGAATGGCTAACAGGGCCTCCCAGGTGCCTCAAAGGGACTATTCAGTGAGCAAGAGCATCCCAGGCCCTGGAAAAGATAATACCAGCCATCCTCCAGTAAGAAACATACTCTCTAGGTTGTTTGTAAGAAAGAAATGTGTTTTAATTAAAGTGCTGAGGGGACAGGGATTACTGGGCTCGACCCCAAGCCCTCCCTTTGTGTCTGACTTTAAATACCTGTGCTAATCAGTGCTCCAGTTTAGTTGAGGAAATCTTATCCTCTTCTTTTCTATAAAGGGTTGCATCTCATTGAAGTTGGAATCAATCTCCATTCTCTGCCTTTGGGTTTCTTGTGTAGCCCAGAATGACACCCAGGGTCTCTGCCTCTGACATCTTCCTCATAGTTTGACAAGCTCTCAGTGCTACTGTGCCCCCCCAGTAGTCGCTACAGGGATAATGGATGGGGGCTTGGAGCTGGCACCAGTGTGGCGCTCAGAGCCTGAGGGAACTTGGCTTGGCCCTGAAATACCCCTTTCACTACCTATCTGTAGGACTTTCATAGGCTACTTAGGCAACTGCTTTGTGTTTTGCCAGCTGAGTCATAAGGAGCAGCTGAAACCAGGAGAGACTCAATGAAATCTGAAACACACTCATTAATATCAGCAGTTTGACTTGCTGACGGGAAGGTTTCCACGGGAATGATTAATGTCCTTTTATACCCTTCCTGAACTGTAACATAGCCCATACCTCTCCTTTCTCAAACCCCCCGCCCCAGCTCCTGAAAAATTGCTGAAATGTATATTTGGAAATAAAAGTTGATTGAAATGCAGGCCTGACATTCACCAGGGATATAAGAGGCTGGAAGACTGCCCTTGCCAAGCTGTGCAAAATGAAGAAGAGATCTTTGACATGCCAGGAACTTTTTGATTTGATTTGGTGATGGTCAGAGTCAATCAGCTTAATTTACTTCTGCAAATGCAATAATAATGGCTCTGTTTTCTTGGGTTTCAGTGCCCCCAGGAGTTTCAAAACACCTCATGCCTGCTTCCTAAGTGGCTCTGCTCCTGTGGGTTGGAAATTTGCACAGTCATCCCTCTCCAGGGAAAAAGAGCAAGGAAGTTGCCACAAAACTAAATAAGGCACAGATTTGGGAAGAATTTGCTCTCTTTGCCTGCTCTGTGCCTCTCCTGAAAACCAGATGTGGCACCACTTGGCTAGGAGGTAGCCATGGGTTCACCTTTGACCAGTTTTCCTGCCAGGCTTTTTGGACACTTTAGCATCTCCTTCTTTCCACACGAACAAGTATTGCTCTGGTCATCTTTCTGAATAGAACTGGGAAATCTTGCTTTGAACTGTTTCAATCATTTCATGTTATATACATTTTTTTCTAGATTGTATTATATGGCTAAAAAGCAACAACTCATTTCTTGCTATTTTTCCCAAACTGCCTGCTTCCCTTGCTCTTTAAGAATGATCCCAGGGTGCACACATGCAAAGAGAATCGTGTTTGTATATGGACCAAGGATTTCAGAGTATTCCCCAGATTACAGCTGGGCTTTATGAGAAAAGTCTATTTGTCACAGTCTTGGTCAGTCTCACTTCTGGGGACCCAAATTGTAGTTGGAATCTGATATTCTGAGAACAGCTATTTTCATCACTGTGTAGCCCTCTAAGAGATATAAGATCTATAGACTGTGACTCAAGGAGATGGGAAATTGCTCCTGAAAGCAACTGTATATGAGACTTGGGTTAAGGTGAGGTACAGTATACACTAAATGCTACCAGATAAAACCTTGACTTAAGTGAGACCCAGATTACCTTCTGGGTCAGGAGGTGACACAGATTTTAATCTGTCTTCCATGGGAAACTGTCCATCCTCTGTTACATGCTTGACTGCCTTTGGGAAGTAGCAGTATAGTGTAACTATCTGCAATCTCATGGCCTTTGGGGCTAGAATACTCTTTCAAGGTATACATTTCTGGTCAATTTCTCTATTCTTTTATTATTTTGGAGGACAGAAGTCCAAAATCAAGTGTCAGTAGGGCCACACTACCCCAAAAGGTTCCAGGACAGAATCTGTTCCTTGCATTTTCCAGCTTCTGGTGGCCATGTCATTCCAGCTTCTGCTTCTTCCTCCTCTTGGAATGCAATCTCCCTCTGCCTGTCTCTTATGAGAACACTTGTGAAGGCATTTAAGCCTCTGCAGATAATCTCATCTCAAAATCCTTAATTATGTCTTCAAAGAAGCTTTTCCAAGTAAGGAAACATTCACTGGCTCCAGGAACCTGACAAGGATATTGTTTGGGGGGCCATGGCCCCCAAATTAGCAGCTGTGTGGTAATAGCAGGGATGAAGGGCCCTTTTCTCCAAGGCCTGGCCCTGTGGGCTCCACTGATGCTTTCTTCTGTCCCCAGGTGGATGGTGACCTCCTGGTCTGCCTGTACCCGTAGCTGCGGGGGAGGTGTCCAGACCCGCCGAGTGACCTGTCAAAAGCTGAAAGCCTCTGGGATTTCCACCCCTGTGTCCAATGACATGTGCACCCAGCTTGCCAAACGACCCGTGGACACCCAGGCCTGTAACCAACAGCTCTGTGTGGAGTGGGCCTTCTCCAGCTGGGGCCAGGTGAGGAGCCAGAGAGGGTTTTATTTGAAGGGAAAATCTAAACGTGTGGACCCTGCCCCAGTAGAAGTAAAATTCCACCATTGCCACCTCCTCTGTGATAACCGACCTTTCACATTCCCCGGTGTCATTAACCCTGCCCTAAAGCCCAGAGTTTCTGACATTCTTCTCTGACACTAACACATCACCTTCACTGTGGCTCTTTTTGTTTTGCTTTTCTTTTCCTCACCCTGAGGCCTCCCTGCTCTCAGATCATCACAGAACCCTTCTTCAGACCCCCATTCAGGCCACTGTGTCAGGCCACTTCTTCTCGCTGGCTGTGCTGGGGCTGGTGACTTAAAGTTCTTGGGGAGTGCAGTGTTGTTCTGGGCCAAGGGTTCTTAGCTAGACTGCATGGTTACAATCCCTGAGTCAACTTTTTTAAAAGACCAACGTTGAGGCGATTCATCCCAGAGATTTTCTAAGTCAGTTGCTCTGGGGTGAGATCCAAGCATGGGTAATTTTTAGAAACTCCTTGGATGATTCTGATATGCAGCCAGGGTAAAGAACCATTGTTCCAGCCAGGAAAGATTGAAGCCCAGCCAGATCACTTTGAAACCACCAACTCCCTTCTCAATTCTCTGCCTACAGGTTAACACAGAAAGTCCCAGGCAAGCTGAGCACACAAATAGACTTGTTTGACCCCTGGGGCCTCCTCTGAATAGAATTGAGGAACCATGACTCTCTCCATTTGGAGGGGAAAGTTTAATTGTGATTTGAAATAAGGCCTCTATTAGAATAGTCATCCTACACATCTGATCCCTCCACCGTTTTAGAATGCTGTTGGCACCAAAAAAAATCAGGCATGGAGGTGCTTGAGGGAAATTATATAATTGCATATACTCTGTTTCTCCAGAAGTCTATGTTCAAAACCTACTGGAGACTACGATGCAAGAACTACCTGCTAGGGCTGATATTTGAGTAGTAACATTTATTCTAGTTTGTCTGGGGCTAGCACTAATTGGTAGAATGACCATTCTGATTGGGCAGGCATAGTTTTGGGTTGGTTGGCATCTTAAACCATACCATTAAGCTTGGGCCAACTAGGACACCCCAAAACAACAGGCTTTTAATTCTTTGTGTAACTGTATCTGGCCATCTATATAGTACCATATTTGTGTCCCTTCACTCCCCCCCCCGCCCAGGTGTGTTCTTTGGAAAACAATTGCTTATACCTTTCTATTAACACACTTTGGCCATCTCTAATGAAGATCAAATGTTATTGGCCACTGAGTTCACTTGCAACTCATAAACCATTTGTGGACCAGGTAAGTCTGGGGCAATATGCTGGCCAATCAACATGTCTCTCTGGAGCCTCAACCACATCCTCCTTATTTCCAGTGACATTGTGTATATACTTCATAATCATAGAGTTCCCCTTGCTCCCACACCTGGGGGAATATCATCTTTCTTTTTCCTAGAAAAGCCCACTTCTAATAACTCTGACTCAGCCCAAGGCAGCTCTGCTTCCATGCCCTCAAGGCTTATTGCCGGTTTATGAAATTATGATAGTGAACAGATCGGGCAATATATGGTACACAATTGATCACTCTTCCTAATAGAGAAATACACAAGCTTTTTTCTATTCCTTCCCTTCAAAAAACTCTCACCACCCTCTTTTCTAAAATCCACTAGACCAGTGTGTCTCAAGCTTTAATGTGAATCAACTGGGGGTCTTGTTAAAAATGCATATTCTGATGTGGGAGGTAGAGCTTGGGATGCTGAATTTCTAAAGGCTCCCAGGTAACACCAGTTACAGGGAAATGTTTCCTCATCTGCCTACCTCCTTGAAGTCTATGAAAACCAAGACAATCTTCTTAGCTCCAACAACCTGCCCTCAGTAATAATTCAACTTTCTTCTTTTAATCCAACACACATTTATGGGACACCTGTCTTGGGTAGAGAATGTGTCCTATATAAGCATGGGTGAAGGAATAAAGGCAAAAGCAGGTACTGGAACATAAACAGACTTGTATGCTGTAGCAGGAATGGGACAATCAGAAGTAGAACTTTTAAAAAAAAAATTATTCTGTTAGCAATATGGTGATCAAATTGGAAAGTAAAAAGACTAGAGAAAGAAACCTAGGTAAGATGATCAGAATGAAGGTATTGGGTGGTAGATTTAGAGAGGCATACACTTCCTCTCTGAAAGTGTGATTCATGAACATGGCTTCCATGATCCCTTGGATATCAGAGATGATGTAGAGGGAAGAAGCCAAGATTTGGCTGGAGGTTTCTGGATTGAACAACTAGATAGGAATACGGGGGGGAAAAGGGTGGATTGGTGTGATAAGAAATTATTTTGGATATGTTTAATATGGTCATGAAATATCCAAGCAGAGATGCTCATAAAAGTCATCAATATATAAGTGGTGGCTAGGAATCACAGGTGATATCACCCAGGGAGAGGGAAAGCATGGGATGAAAAAAAGGGACAGGACCCTGGGAAGTACTAATTAAACTTTGGGAAGAAGAGGGAAAAATATATAGCCTAATGAGTAGGGAGCAGAAAAAACCCTGGAATGTATATTCACAGAGACCAATGCAGGACCAATGCAGGACCTTTCTCCAGAAGGAAGGATCGACAGTATCAAAATGCATCCAAAAGAACAAGCAAGCATTGGCCAGTACCCACTGGAACTTGACTGACAAGTCACTCTGTGAAGGGATGTTTTAGTGTGGCAGTAGGGACTGAAGTCAAACTAGCAATAAGTTTAGGTGTAAATGAGAGTGAAGGAAATAGTGCTGCTCGGGAATATACACTTACTCCTTCAAAAATTCCCATGTGTGGTGGAGGGACATAAGCAAAATTAGGAAATTCGAAGTCTTTGTTCCCTCATGGAAACATCAAAAAACAACTAGACACTGGCTGAACTGCCCTTACAGGAGCTCTGGAAAACAATCCAAGTTCTATAGCAACCAAACATTCAATTTTGTGGCATTTTCAGTCACCCTTGCTCCACCCTCTCCCTAGTGTGACACAGTTGAGGAGGTGACAACCACTACTTGTGAAAGCTGCAGGGGGCTACAGACCTATAGCCCCCTGGAATAAGAGATTATATGTAAAGGAATTCAGAAGCTAGAAGGAAGAAAATAATAGAGAAAAAAAGACACTTTTAGCTACATTGACTAAGGAAAAAACAGATGCAAATTATTAAAATCAGAAAAAAAGACTACTGACTATGAACAATTATACACCAACAGATTGGATAAGCTAGATGAAATGAACAAATTCCTAGAACCACACAACCTATCAAGACTGAATCATGAAGAAATAAAAAATCTGATATACCTATAACTAGCAAGGAGATTGAATCAGAAACCTCCCAGCAAAGAAAAGCCCTAGACCCAGATGGCCTTACTGGTGAATTCTACCGAACATTTAAAGTGTAAGCACTTCCAAACTCATTCTATGTGGCCAACATTACCCTGATACCAAAGCTAGACAAAAAAAATAAATAACAAAACTGTAGATCACTATCCCTTACAGACTGGGCACAGTGGCTCACACCTGTAATCCTAGCACTTTGGGAGGCTGAGGCAGAAGGACTGCTTGAGAGGAGGAGTTCAAGAGACCAGCTTGAGCAAAAGCAACACCCTATCTTTACAAAAAATAGAAAAATTAGCCAGATATGATAGTACGTACCTGTAGTCCCAGCTCCTCAGGAGGCAGGAGATAGCTTGAACCCTAGAGTTGAAGGTTGCAGTGAGCTATGATGATGTCACTGCACTCTAGCCCAGGGGAGACCCTGCCCCAAAACACAAAAAAAAATCCCTTACAAATATTGATGCAGAAATCCTCAACAAAATACCAAATTTAGCAGCATATTAAAAGTATTATACATCATGAACAAGGAGGATTTATTGCTGGAATGTAAGGATGATTCAACATATGAAAATTAATGGTAATGCACCACAATTGACAGAATGAAGGACAAAAACCACATGACAAAATTAAACTTGGAATAGAAGTAAATTGCCTCAAAATAATGAAGACCATATATGAAAAACACACAGCTAATGTCATACTCAGTGGTGAAGACTGAAAGCTTGTCCCCTAATAAGACAAGGATGCCCACATTCCCCACTTCTACTCATTACAGTATTAGAAGTTTGGAGCAATGAGGCAAGAAAAAGAAATGAAAGACATCCAAGTTATAAAGGAAGATTATCTCTTTTCACAGAGAACATGATTTCATATGTGAAAATCCCAAAATCCCAACAAAAACACAACTGTTACAGCTAATAAATGAATTCAATGAATTACAGGATACAAAGTCATCATGCAAAAAATCTGTTGTATTTCTATATACAATGAACAATCCAAAATGGAAATTAAGGAAACAATTCTATTGATAATACATCAACAAAAGAATTTTAAAAAAAAAAGTTAAAAACTCATACAATTAAAACTACAAAACAGTGTTAAAAGACACAAATAAATGGAAGGAACATCCTGGGTATCAAGGAAAATATGAAATTGGACACTTACCTTATACCATGTATAAAAAAAAGTATAAAAATCTTAGAAGAAAACACAGGGAAAACATTTCATGCCATTGGATTTGTCAATGATTTTTTTAGATACGGCACCCAAAACACAGGTGATGAAGTAAACTTTCCAATTATTGGTATCAAGGATGCATTTTTTTACATTTACCCCAAATCTCCTGTGTCTTTGTGAATAATAGTGTCAATCTGGGCCCTTCAGAGCCCAGAAGTGCAAATAACTAGCCTTGGGCATAGTTGTCTTCCCCAAGAGGCCTACTTTTACCTTTAATTATTCTCCTTCAGTGGTTCTTAGTAACCTTTGAGGTCAGGGATCCCTTTGAGTACCTGATGAAAGCTAGAGGGAACCTCTTGCTAGAAAAATGTCAATAAACACAAAATTTCTGCTCATAATGCTAAGGATTAACACCCCACCACTGCCCTCTGTGGAACCCTAGGGATCCAAGGACCCCCAAGTTAAGAGCCTTTGTTCTCAAGTGACCTCCATAGGATGCCTGTTCTACTAAAATAGCAGATGTTGGTTAAGGGCCTGCTGCTTTTGTATTTTACAGACAGGTATTGTTACGGGCACTGCTGGGATAGGGTCGGGCCCTGCTAACTCTGGGAAAAGCTTAACAATCTCCATGAGCCCATAGCAAGAGAATACGAGGAGGGACTGTACATACCTAGATCTGCTTTGTGTTCAGCTGTCCTGGGTTTAACCCGGAAAAAACGAAGCCAAGGGAAAGGAAGACATGGAGTTGGTTATTTGAATGAATTTAGCAAGAAACCAATAAGCCAAATTACTCTCCACACTGAAGGGGAAAAGGGAGGTTATTTAGGTCTTCAGCTCTAATGTCTGCCACCACATTCCTAGCCCATTATGCCCAGATACCTTTCATATGTATCTGGCGGGGGGGGCTGGCTTTCTCTGACTGGCTCTTTACTACCATTAGCCATGTGCTAGCAGAATGCCCACAGACCACAGGAAAGCTAACCATCGCACTATGGCATAAAGAAAATATGTCTGTGAATGTCCTTCAGTTGGCCCCGAGAGGTGAAAGATGAAAGATCTGTGAGCCTCCAATTAGACTCTGCACAAGGATCTCATATCTCATGCAGCCTCCACCCTTGACTTGGCTAACATGTTTATCACCTTTTTCTGCTTTCCAGTGTAACGGGCCTTGCATTGGGCCTCGCCTAGCTGTGCAACACAGACAAGTCTTCTGCCAGACCCGGGATGGCATCACCTTACCATCAGAGCAGTGCAGTGCCCTTCCGAGGTAAGAGAAAACCCTGGACCTCCTCTCCCCACCCAGTGGCATAGAAAGACAGTGGAGAGTATTTCTCCTCCCACTGTCCCTGGGGTCACAGACCCTGCCTGCCCTGCCCTCTCTCCTCCCTTCACCCCAGGCCTCCCCAGAGGTAGATCAGTGGTGGCCTTGGGCTTGTCTAATGCACCAGGCTGGGCTTTTCACTCTGGGGGATAAAGAGTACACAGGGTATTATTCTTCTGAGAGAGAGAGAACTGCTACCACAAAAGACCTGCACTAGTCCCAGGGTGGGCAGGAGGTGAGAGCTACACAACGGCCACCAGACTTCAAAGGTTCCACCAGCCCTTCACTCTTGTTGACCTCCCTCTAGAAGTTAGGCTAAGATGGGGACCCGTGTTCCTGGGTCCAAACCTATCATTCCAGTCCCCATTCCTATCATACCTCCTTGGAGATGTCCCCCTGCAGGGAGGGCCCACCTAAGACTCCAGCCCTTGAGACCAGGCTCCAGGTTCTGCCTCCACACTGGGTGGAGCTCATTTTCAGGTCGTGCAGTGACATATACATTGTAGAGGAGTGCAGATGGAGGCCCACTTAGAGGAAGTAACTGCAGAGATCAGAACCCAGGTCTGGCAATGCTGGAAGTTCTTGAGGAGTTGCCCGACATTCTTGGGTTTGCAGCATTGTTTTCACATCTGCCCCACCAATGCAGCCCCTGCAGAGGCAGATCTTAACCCTGCCACCCTCCTCCTGCAGGCCTGTGAGCACCCAGAACTGCTGGTCAGAGGCCTGCAGCGTACATTGGAGGGTCAGCCTGTGGACCCTGTGCACAGCAACCTGCGGCAACTACGGCTTCCAGTCCCGGCGTGTGGAGTGTGTGCATGCCCGCACCAACAAGGCAGTGCCCGAGCACCTGTGCTCCTGGGGGCCCCGGCCTGCCAACTGGCAGCGCTGCAACATCACCCCATGTGAAAACAGTACGTTCCAATCCCAACGAACCTTCTGCAAATTCCCTACAGGGCATCGGGTACAGAGGGCAGGCAGTCCCTGGGACCAAGCCTGAGAACTGGGCATTGGATCAACTTCCCCAAGGATTATAAGCTGGGGTCAGAGTTGAGCATTTTGAGTGGGGTGCATGTGCAGGCCACGAAAGATGGCAGAGTGTACCCCCAGTCTCCATCCTGGCCCTGAGAGAGCCGGGTACTGCTGGCCCCGTGCTGGATGAAATTGGCCTCCAGCTTGCCTGCAGCCAGTCTAGCTACGCTCACTGAGTAAACAACAGCCCTCAGGGGCCCAGCTGCTAAAGAGAAAGCACAGTTAATACTGAAGCAGCGTAGAGTACCTCCTGCTTAGCCAGCCAGCCCTGCACCTCTCACCAAACCAGGACCTGCTGACACCTCCCTCCTTCCCTGCCCCACAGGCATCCACCGAACCATACAGGGGTCTGGATCCTCCTCAGTCCAACACCAGCATTGGTGTTCCAGTTGGGTAGGGATCTATTTTTCTTCCTCTGACCCCAAAACCCAAATTGGAGGTGTTTTCCCATGAGGAAGAAGACAAAGCTTGAGGCAAAGAATAGGACATTAAAAACAACTCCAGGAGTGCAGTCTTCCCCCAAAGTGAGTTTCACTGACAATAGATTCCCGAGGCTGAGGCTGATGCCCTGTGAGTTGTATTTAACTCTTGCTAGTTTTGAGCCTGGGGCCTCACGAAGCATATGTAACTCAGGCACAGAAAACAAAACATAACAAGTTTTTCATTAAAAAGGATCATTTTGTTTTCAAAGTTTTTATTCTATTTTTGTAATAAAACACTGTGGCTCCAAGGAAAAATTTGTGGCAGTCGAGGTGTATTAAACACTGGGGGAGGAGTGACCTTTGCACTCTGGAGTACCACTGACTCTATTTGTGTCAGGACATGCTCAGAGAACACCAGTGTCCAATGCAAGCAGTTAAGACAGACTTACCAAACCCAATCCACACCAGTATTTGAGAACTATCTGCTCTGCACCAACACTGAACCGGAATGCCACGGTGCTGTTCACTGCATGGCAGGTGGAAGGAGCAGAGGCACCTAGGTAGAGAATCCAGAAAACAAAGCTTAGCAGAATAAGGCTCAAGTGCCTGGGGACAACGAGAGCATCCAGACTGGTGCCGCCCACACTGTCGGCAGCCTCAGGGGCAAGTGGCTGGGCTCTGCCAGAGCGAGGCCCACCCAGAGGGGCTGGGGAGGGATGGCTGAGGCAGACCCCAGGAAGCACCCAGTGCCCGGGCTGTACCCTAGTGGCTGCCTGTCTCTGTTTCACATCTGTTCTTGTCCCCTTTCCCCACCCTCTCCCTCTTTCCCAGTGGAGTGCAGAGACACGACCAGGTACTGCGAGAAGGTGAAACAGCTGAAACTCTGCCAACTCAGCCAGTTCAAATCTCGCTGCTGTGGAACGTGCGGCAAAGCGTGAAGACGGGGCACGGGGAAGAACTCTACCTGGCCATGCAAAGGACTCACGTACCCACCTTGGACAGAACTTACGCTTTCTTCATTTATTTATTTATTTCCCCCTCCACCCCCACCCTCAATCAGGAGGATCTCCGCACGTTTCCCTTTTGGTTAGCCGGAGGGCAGAATGGCAGGAAAGGAAAGGCTGGATGTCTAAAGGAGGCTGCCAGGCAGACGGCAGGGGCTCCCTTGCAGAGCGGCTCCCTCCCAAACTTGCGTCTCAGACCTAGCAAGAGGCAGACACAGCCTCCCGGGACTGCAGGGAGCCAGAGGGTTTGGAGAATATTAGTGCAAACATTGGACAACCGACTGTGTCTGTCCTAGGAGCAAACTGTCAGTGCCCGAGTGTGCTGCTCCTTTATGTCCCCCTCTGTGATGGTTAGGACAAGGGGGACCCTATGCTGAGGCAGAAATCAGCCCAGAACTTGGTTCTTCTGGTGGGGGGTGCAGAGAGATGAGAACTCAAAACGTGGATAGGTAGAAGAAGGAAACAATCAAAGTCAGTCTAAGGCACACAATGATGTGGAAAATCAAGGAAGGAGGGAAGGGACTGAACCAAAAAGAAGCCTGTGTATGTGCCTTAGTGGGGAGGCGTGAGCAAGCAGGGGCACGGAGGGGGGGTGCTTCCATGCCACCATGTGAGGCACTGACCCACCCCCATGCATGCTGGGGCACACTCAGAACTCCACTGCCCCCAGAGTGCCCGCTGCATGGTAGGAGACGTGCCCTCCGTGGGGGAGGGAGCATCCCATCCCCACGGTGTCTGAGCAAACTTCCTGCCCATGCAGCAAAGCCATCAAGAGCTCCATGTCCAGCTGTGCAGCAAGGTGACCCCTGGTACCTCTTCATCAAGACTCCCCCAGCCCTGAACTAACTGCTGCTGTGGGCCAGGGGCATTTTGAGCACGAGTTGGCCCGGCTTTCTGCCTATATGGCTTTGCTGCTCCAAATCAATTCCCCACAGTATCTATCAGGTTGTAACAACCACTTCATTCCAGAGCTGGCCAGGGACCAGGGTGGGACAGTGGGTTCATGCATGCCCACAGCATGCTCTGCCTCTCCCAGCTGCTACCCTGGGGTCCGCAGGCCCTCCCTTAGCACCAGGAGAGCTGCTTGGGTGTAGTATTTAGCAGGTTAGGGCTAGGGTGGGGAGCTGGGGCAACGCTCAAGGAGAGCTGAAGCTTACAACACAGTCCTTGATGGCTCTTCAACATGTGCCCTACACACAGCGAAATCCTTTATAGTAATTAATGTATACCCGTGTTGGTGATTTAATAATTAATTCAGCAGGCAAAGTCATGCAGTGAGACGAAAACTGGGACTCTTGGGCAAATTGCTCCTGCCGCCCAGCTGGGCAGCTTTGGGCAAGTAATTTTTGCCTCCTTCCTCTGTGTGGCCATAGTCTAGTAGCCAGGGAAGGGCGGCCACAGCCACTCACCCCCTAGATAAGCCTCCCCTCACATACACACTCATGGAACGCCACTCGCCCTGGGGCTACCACTGACAGCAGCCAGCCTGGAGGTAAAATTTGGGAGGAAGATAATATTGATCGGTGTCCTCCCCCTAGGTGAGCTGTGAACAAGTAGTTTGGGTCTCTCTCTTCCTCACCCTGAAAATAGGCTCTAAGAAATCATGTTACTAAAAATCAGTGTAATGTTTATTTAAAATAAAAGAGATTGTTTTCTGTGTATATCTTTTGTGAATATTTATTAGGATTTCTTGTATAAAAAAGTGCAATATTAATAATTGTACATTGTCATCCAGAAAAAAATATTTGGGGGACTTTTTATTAACTTCCTGCAGTTGTGTTCCTGTAAACTCAGTGGTGATTATTGTATTTTTCCTATTTTTAATAGAACCCGGTGTTTAACTCTCGAGCCATCCACTGTGTGCAGAATGCGTTGTAAAAACTAACATGGGATGCCGGGGCAGTAAGAGGGGATTCATTTGTGACAATAATTATGCATGGAATGATGAGGACAACTTCCATAATACTACTAATGTGGCTGATTATTTCTAGTTCAATAGCTTTTGATAAAAATCTGTGGCCAATATTTACATTTCCCGAAGAGCAGGCATCCTCCAGCTCGGCCACATGCCAGGCTGGAGCAGTTGGCAGTGGGTTTCAGAGCGAGCTGGAGGGCCTAGGTTTGGGGTGGAAAGCAGCGTGCTCCTTGCATGAGATGAATGTACATGTAATGTTTGTTCTGTGAATTGCGACTCAGCGGCACCGCAAGATTATTAGGGCTGCTGGATAATGTGGAAGGAGACAGTTCCTCCTCTAAAACACAAAACTGTATTTGTATTTTTTGTACAGATAATACAGCTTATTTATTTAAACCTTGTCGTCCGAGTCTCTATTAAGCTCAGCCTTCCCATTGTGTTCTATACAGCGGGTGAGAAAATCTGTGCCAATTGAGTGGTTCCCAGCCAGTTATGTGTGTTTGGCTGAAGTGGAAGAATTGCAGTTTTCAGCTTTCTGTGGGAAGCTGGGGGCCCATGCCTGGAAGGGCCAGCTCTGTAAATGAACCCAGAGGGGCTGCATTTGTGGATGTGCACTCATTCAGGCTGAGCGCTGCCCAATGACATGGCAATCACATCTCATTTACAGCCTATGTAGTGGGAAGATGGGACTCATGGTACCTTCAGGGAGAAGAGCAAGCAGGGGCATCCCTTGGGATACACGCAGACTCGGGTGTGGGAGAATCCTCTCTCAAGGTCAGGCGTCCTGCCCACAGAGGCATACAGTGTGGAGCAGCTGTATGGTGACATTTTGGATGTACACCATTAATAAAGGCTAGCATTTATAGATCACTAGTACATCTAATGCTCAAATCAAGCCTATGATTATCCCCATCTATATATAGGTAAACAGCAGCGCAAACAAGCCCAAGGTCACCCAGATGGTGGAACCAGGATTCAAACTCAGGCAGTCTGCCTCTAGCCAAAGCCTCGCTTTCACCCACTGCACCACCTCCGCCCCCTGCACTGCCGCTGACCATGCCATGGCCACCTCAGCACACACACCACTCTTTCCTTCTGCTTTGAAGTCAATAACTAACAACAATGGGACATTTTACTGGAGATGTTGCTTTCTCCTGCCCTAAAATCCATTCTTTTGGCATTATGGTGCTTCTAGCACCCTATTCTTATAGCATTTTAATAGAAATATAGTGACTGCAGAAAAAACAAAAGCATATTTGTAGAGCTTGTCATAAACAGGCTCTAGTGAAAGGGCAGCATGTCCCCAGGCCCAGATAATGTCCACACAGGGACCATTCTGAGAGATGCTCCAGAGGACACGTGGCCTGAAAACCAAACTCCAACCTGTTTTCCAGCAACTTCCCCTGCACATCACACTCCTGTGGAGCAATGAGAAACTATGCCAGAAACTCTTCTTGAAGTTCCAATTATTTTTTAAGTTTTAGATTTTGCATTAAAGAAAAAGCCAATGCTAGAACTATGAATATTCACAAACCAGCAATGAAACAATGTCCTACAGAAGGCCCAGCACAGGGGGAGGAACTAGAGATGCCAGAGCAAAGAATCCAAGAAGACTCCAATAGTGGGAAGGGCTCATATAGAACGTATGGACATTTTTCCATCCACAGTCACAGACATCAGCAGAAAAAGAAAGATTCCTACCAAGATGCAACCAATCATAGTATAAAAGTTTGGAATCTTAGCCACAGGCCAGTCCTGGGGTTGTAACTCCTCAAACTAGAGTCCCTTGCTTAGCCTAAGATGATTTCCAGGAAGTAGGTGTGTGTCCATTAAGCCCAGAATGATCAACAGTCACCAAAGCTCATTCATGCCTCACCTATAAAAGGAGGATACCTCATAGGGTAAGGCTGGTGTGAGAAAACTATTAGTTCTTGCATACTGAAATAATATAAGGGTACCTGGCATATCACTGAAGCACTCATTAAATGTTACTTGCTATTACCTTCATAGTCAATTGGAAGGAGAGCGTATATTGTGTTATCAGAAGGTCGCGGCTGACAGAATTTTTGCTATTTCATGTTATTTCTCACTGTCAGAGGCACTTAAGCCGCTGAGTAAGAACTCCTGTTTTTGAAATGTATGATTTAGGATTTGAAAATAATGCCTAGGCTATCCATAATTTATGTGCTTAAAGTCACTGCAACTTAAATTCTTTTTTTATCAAAAGTAACTCAGCCTAACTTTTCTTAATTTTTTTTGCACCCACCACAAGCTTAACATAAGCTATAACTGAATTCCGTCCAATTGTCACTGGCCTAGGCCAAATGAAGTAGTTACCCAACAGTTAACTTAAATTGACCCCAAAACAGCTATGTGACTCAGTTTCTTTATGTGAAGGTGATGTTGCCAATTTTCAAATATTTGAGGTACTGGGACCAAACTGATAACATCAAACTTCATTTTAGTCTTAACAAATCCCTTCACAGCAACCTAGAGTTTCTAGCTTTGCAAGACTCTCCTGTGTTTCCATTTTTGATTGAGAAGGAAATCAGTCATTCCTTCAAGGCTCAAGACTACACAATAGTATAAACAAGAGGAATTAGTCAACCAAGTCCTGTGTCTTGGAAGAAAATAGATCAATCCATGTAGCCAACTCAAACACTCACCAAAATACAAACTTCCAGAAATACTTCCCAGAACATTTTAAATGTCCTTATAATCCCAATATACAGCCTAGACTCAGTGCAAAATACCCAAATGTACACATAACTACCATTTCTTATGTGTTACTAAAAAACATGGAGACATACTCATTCATGAGCAAATATAAAAGTAAAAGCTGAAATTAAGCATATCTCACTTGCACGTGGTATGGTTTCTCATACACATGTGATTATCCCGTTGCTTCGTCCTGCAGATAAACCCAAAGGAAATAATCCAACTTTATTAATGGTTCTCAACTACAATGAGATAAGTGAGATCTCAGTCATCTATCTGTAGGTTCCCAAAGGTAGTCAAAGCCATCCACAAAGGGTCAGGGAATGGTGGAATACAGAAAAGGATGGAGCACTTGGGAAAGTACACAATGAAAACTGACCTGTTAAGTGAATTAACCCAAGGATGGCTAAATTAGGAAAAGAAAGGTGTAAGCCCCTTGGTCTGGTCTCTCTGTGTCCCTCATTTTGTTCAATAAACCAGCTATGATTTAAAGACTTTGGGATTTAGACTCAAGTGCACTGGATGTGAGTCAAATCAGGGAAGGTTATCTCCCCCTGTCACCTACTGCCAATTAGGACAGTATCAGTGTTGATTTAAGCCTTGAAGTAAACAGCAAAGAATTGAATACCCAGTGAATTCTACCAATTCTCCAAGTTTAACCTCAAATTATTCTCTGCTCCCATCCACCCACACACCCACCCCATTCACTTGGAGATGACTTTAAAGGTCATGAGCTTCTCAGGGACTATTATCTTTGGCCAAACCTCAGCTGCTTATAGCACCCCAAGGTTTTCAACTGTTTTGTTGCCACCTCCAAATTGGAAGGAAGACGTTGGTAATCAAGGCCTTGCTAAAAGAACTAGGCTACCGTCTTGCTTTTCAACTGGAGGTTTACAACTTCACTTGGGTTCTGGGAGACACCTGGTCCAATCAACCACATGTGTCACACCTCCGATAACACGTTATACGCTCACCTCTGTGTTTTCAAAAGGCAAAACCCATCTTCAACCCAGGATTTCCCAGGCTGCTCTTAAATATATGGTTTATATATGTGTAAACAGAAATTAAATGTGCAGTTTTATGTGAGTGAAAAAACAGCAGACAGTGGGGAATGGTTCTCCCGCTGAACGTAAATAATGTTTGTTTAAGCAGAATGCTTAGGAGGGCCTGGGAGATTGCACAGTCAGCATTCAGACCAGAAAGCATGCCTGGGAAGCCTGCCTCCTCCTCTGGGACTTCATGATGGCCAGAGCTGACTTCCTTACCGAGCCCATGAAGGACAGCGGACGAGCTGTGAACAACTTAGTTACCAGGTGAGCAAATTTAGGTAACAGTTAATGGTCAGGGCAGGAGTATGGTGATAAAGTGTGTTCTCAGGTTGGTTTTCCTCCCCTCAAGAAACCATCGTTTTTCAAATAACAATGGAAGGGCCAGGAAATGATTTAGCTGAGGTCAGTAAAGAATGACAAAATTGTTCAGTCCGTCACCCATGTACAGACATCCCCCAGCTTATGATGATTTCACTTATTTTTGACATTACAAGGCTGCAAAAGCAATATGCATTCAGTATGCTCCTCAACTTACGATGAGCCTATGTCCGGATAAACCCATCCTAAGTTGAAAATATCTTAAGTTGAAAATGCACCTTTGACTTTATGGTATTTTCAATTTATGATGGGTTTGCTGAGATGTGACTCCACCATAAGTCGAGCAGCACCTGGAGTTCTGTCCCATGGCTAGACCTCAGCACACCACAGTGCCAGAACACAGAGCAGCGACAGCTCTGTGGACCCCTGAGCCCAGGTTCTTCAGCCTGCTCAAGCCCCTCCCTACTGAAGTGGAGAGATTCCAGGTGACCCCCTGAGAGCAGGCCCCTGTGACCCGAATCCTTCACCGCTTGTGCACTGTGAGGGTTTGCCTTTGCACTTGGGGCCAGTTGGGATGGAAAACAAAGTCCTCATCTGGCAGTAGTGGTCCTCATCCTACCTCCCTGCCGCCAGATGAGCCTCCATTCCTTCTCATTTCCTCTCCTTCTTCCTGGTTTCTTTTCCCATCACATATATTTCCTTTCTTTAGAGTTTGACACACTCCTGGCTAAGCACCAACTCTGGGCCAGCAGGACACAGAGGTGAGAGCCTAGCCCCTGCTTGCCTGGAGGAAGAGGGTGGCTGTGTAGCATGCAGCTGTCCCACTCCAGCACTCCCCAATCTCAGCAGATGGCAACTCTGTTCTTCCAGTCACTCAGACTCAAAATTCTGGAGTCATGCTCGAGCCCCTCTTATTCCCAGCCCACATCTGGTCAGCAGCTCCACATGGCCCCTTTTGAAACATACCCAGAATGTGGCACTTTTCTCACGGCTCCCACTTCTACCCACCAGGTGGGTGTGAGCTTACGAGACCCTCTCACGACCAGGCCTTACTCCCACCCTCGCACCCCTGCAGCCCCCACAAGCGGGCAGGGTGACCACAGTGACAATTTCCACACACCCTAGAACTTGGCACTTCTCAGGTCCATGCTGGACGTTGGCGCCCCTTGGAGTATGAGCCAAATTCCTGGCAATGGCCTATGATACCCTCACTGGCCTCCTCACTGCTCCCCAAACAGAACATGCCCATGTGGGGGCCTTTGCTCTAGCTGTGCTCTGACATCCACGGGGCTCCCTCCCCCGTCTCCCTCAGGCCTCTCAAGTCTCGCCTCCTCGGTGAGGCCCTTCCTGACCATGCCACGAACTACGGCCTGTGCCCCCCAAAACCCCAGCCTCTCCATCCCCATGCCTTTTCCTTTTTCCATGTGCTGATGGCCTTCTCACAGGTCACATAAGTTACTTACTGTGTGCTTACTATTATGATACGTTTATTATTTTAATTATATCCCATGGCATAATTATATCTAATTGCTCATTGTTTATTATGCTTATCTACTGTTAATGACGGTCTAGCTTCCCCACTAGACTATAAGCTCCCCAAGGGCAGGGAGAGTCTGAGTCTGCTTTATTTACTGATGGAGCCCAGAAAGCGCCTGGTACCCAACGCACACTTTCCAAAGGAACGAATAGATATACGTCCATACGTATGGCTGGAAGGACAGAGGCAGGAAGCAGGAAGCAGCAGTGTGGTCAGTGCCTGACAGGCAGGACAGCCCGTCCATCCTGAAGACCAGAGCCCAGACAGCAGCGTGAGGTGGTGACGGAGGAAGAGGCCTATCTAGGCAGAGGCAGCATATAGGATGGGACATGTGCAGGCAGAAGGCAGGTTTCCTGAGTCACCCCCCACCACACAGGGAACTCACTGGACAAGTGGAGAAAATGGCTACAGGGGCCCACTGGAGAGCACCTGAGAGCCATCTGGGTGGGCTCCCTGGGAGGCGTCCCCAGGGCAAGAGGACACTGAGGAACACAGCCGACTGGGGAGTCTGAAAGAGGCGTTGCATAGGCAGAAAAGGGCACCGCGACAGTCTCAAGCCAGACAGGCTCCTGGAACCCAGGGCACACAAAGGTGGGAGACTCGCAGAGTCTTCAGAAACTTGTTAACCAAGACAACAAAACATCCCTAAATACCACTGTCTGAAGTTTTATATTAATAATAAGATACAGAGCATGTGACGATATATTACTGAATCACAAGATGAAAACACCATTTCCCTCAGTACAACCCCAGGGATCCAGGGAAGAGAATCCAGTGATTATTTCAAACCAAGAACTTAAAAATTTAAAGATCTCTTCAAGCAAACTTCAGCTCCTGGACGTAATCATTTCTTCTTACATATTAGACTTGTAAGTAAACGAGCACTGGATAAAGCAGCTCTGTTGCACCCTAACTGATGTGTTTGTGTGTGTTCCCAGAAGCAATTGCTGCATAGGTCCGGACGCTCACTCTGTATCAGGCACAGTGGAGGATAGCGGGCGTGCATGCACATAGTGATCGTTCCCAAAGTTTCTTCAACCTAATTATTTAATTTCTTAAGTCATACACCTAGGAACTGCATGCCCTTTAAAAGTATTCCAAAATGTATTCTTTTCTTTTAATCCAAATGGCCTCTTGCATCTCTCCAGCACTCTAGTAACGACAACAGGAGGTGACTGAAGGAGATGGCAGGAGCTGGTGCTGTTAGAACACCAAAGGCTTTATGTAGGAGATACTCTCGTGAGTCCACTGTCCACTGTAGGTGAGCTTTCCCAGGCTCTCTGTGTCCTGCACTTTGGCTGTACCATAACCTCCCATGTATCAAGAAGCCAAACCATCTAAACTAAACAATGACCAAGATATTTTAACACTCAGAGTTGACCCTCAGGCACTTCAGGATCCAGTGAGATTCCTGAATCATCAAAGAAAGGCTGAACTACGTGTTCGCATGGCATGTGCATTGTACTGTATTCTAAACTTATTTGAAAAAATTTATGATGAGTACTTGGCAGTATTTCTCCATGTGTGTTCCAATAGGTTTTACACCATTGTCAGAGCTAAAAAATGTTGTTTCTTCCTGCTCAGTATTCATCCCTCGCTTCCCTGGAAACTACTCCTTTGGGGACCCACCCCACCCCCAGCCCTCCTGCCGTTCACATGAGGATGACCCCACACATACGCACTGCTCAGCCAGGGGTGGACCCCAATTCAGGTCTGGACTATTATTAATAGTATTTTCTATTGCTATGATGATCAGATAAGCTCAGGGATCAGCAGGAAACCTAAGCCAGGCAAGACTCAATTCAGGGATTTTTACTGGAACCACTGGGAAGGAGATGCTCTTTTCTCTCCATTGGGATTGCTGGCTAAAAGGATGTCACAAGGCCTACCTAAGAAGGCAGTGCAGAGCAAAATAAAGCCAAAAGATGAAGACCAAGACCTTATCACATCACTGGAACTGCTGATTCCAACTTCACCTAAAGCCAAAGCCCTAGACTATTCAATTGCCTAAACCAATAAATT
>CAUYRT010090762.1:0-49933 GCA_963574885.1 Lepilemur ruficaudatus | reverse complement strand
CCTGTCTCTACTACAAATAGAAAGAAATTAATCGGCCAACTAAAAACATATACAAAAAATTAGCCGGGCATGGTGGTGCATGCCTGTAGTCCCAGCTACTCGGGAGGCTGAGGCAGAAGGATCATTTGAGTCCAGGAGTTTGAGGTTGCTGTGAGCTACGCTGACGCCACGGCACTCACTCTAGCCTGGGCAACAAAGTGAGACTATGTCTCAAAAAAAAAAAAAAAAGAAATATACATATTCATAGCATATAGGTATGTATTATCAATATTTACATATATTACACATACATGTACCACATATAGGTATGTAGTTAAAAACACCTTCCTGTTGCATCCTGTTCTGGGCACTTATATCTCTCTCCTGGATTATTGTTCTCACCTTCTAACTGATTTCCCAGCTTATACCCTTGCTTTCTACAATTTCCAACACAGGTCGTAAATGCCTTTAAACTTTCAATGGCTTCTCGCTTCACTCATAGAAATAACCAAAGTCTTCCAGTGGCCTACAAGCCCCATCGCCTCTCTGAACTCATCACCCTTGGCTCACACTATCTCACTCCAGCCACACTGTACTCCTTGTTGGTCCTCAAATATGTCACACCTTCATGTTTTAGCACAAGCTAGTCCCTCTTCCTATATGCTTTTCCTACAATACCTGCACAGTGAACTACCCACCCCCAACACACACACACACTTCTTTTCCAATGTCATTTCAGTGAAGACTTCCTTGTTTAAAATTACTGGCACCCCAATCTTCATAGTCTATATATTCCCTATCTTGTTCTATTTTTTCTTTTATTTCCACAATTCATAGCATTCTATCATACTATTGAGTTTCCTTATTTGTTATATTTATTGTTTGTTATCCATCTCCTTCTCTCGAATATAAGCTCCACAAGGAAAATGCCCCACACATTGTTCACAGTGCTCAGAACAGTACCTGGAACATACAAGGTGCTCAACAGGTATTTCTCAAATGAATGAATGAATGAACAAATGATCTACCATGTGCCAGGCCTTTGATTTCAGGTCTTTATTCCACTCTGTTTGTGCCTAGCATAAATCTTGTCCCAAATAAGCACTTCATAAGGACTAATTGATGATGTCATTTATTCAACAGACATTTATTGGAACCTATTTTACCTAAAACATTATGAGAAATGCTAAGAAATATAAGAAACCCAAGCTGCTGTCATAAAGTTATTATCTAATTGAAGATGTGGTTGACATCATAGTTTTCCTCAATATCCAATTCTCCCTTCCTTCCAGATACCTGGAAAATTGTACTTTTCAACCACCTTGCAGGTGGGCAGAGTTGTGGGACTAATTCACCAATGTAATGTGGGCAGGAATGATAAGTGTCACATCCAGGATAAGTCAGTAAAAAACACAATCTACCCCTATGACAATGACCAAAGGAGGCCCCAGATTCCTGTATGGAAGAGACCCACTTAGCTTAGATCCTTGAGGTACCATATGGAGGTTGGTTGCTTGTAGAGTTACCTTGACCTGCAACTGACTTTATGTATATGCACAAATAAAACTTTGCAGTGTTGAGTCACTGACATTTGGGAATCTTTTTGTTCCTGCATAACCTAACCCTTTTGGATTAGCATGGAGGCCGGCAGGGAGGGCTACGAAACCGATAAGAATGATGAGGACTGAATGAATAGCTTTCATAGAGTTGGATGTATAAAGCAGCCAGTAAGAGATATAATCTTTGAAGTACTCATTAAGAGGCAGGAAGGTTGGGGAACTGTTGGGTAGACTGAATGAAAGGACTGAGGGCATTGTAAGGATGAGTAGGATTTAGATAAGCAGGAAAAAAAACAGAACACTGTAGTTGGACAAATGGCATGAAGGAAAGCCTAACGATGATGAGGATGATGATGACAATAATTATGACGGGCCATTGAGGGACATGCTCAGAACTGAAGCCAGCTGAGAGAGTAGGGACAGGCTGATCAAGTCACCAATCAGAGAAGCCCGACTTACAAAAGTGTCAGCGTTGGGGCAGGACTCAAACAAAGAGAAGCACATTTCACAGGAGTAAATGTTACTTAAAATTCAGTTTACCCTTTTTTGTTGATTTAGGGTGGCTGTTTAATTAGTTTTTAGCATTGCACATTGTTTATGGTCATCGTTTCAATAGAAGTTAAAAGTGAGAAAGTTTACCGTGCCCTTGATTTGTAGCCAAAATAACTAACTGTTCCAGATTGCTCTTCTGTCCCCTTGTCACATTTCTGATTTAACAGTGTCTCTGACCTGGTGAATTGCTTCTAAATCATATCACTGGGTTTCCTGAGCTTCCATTGTGTGGAACTTCTCCCATAAGACAACATCACTAGAGCTGACAAAACACATCTTCTCTCCGTGTTTCAAGTGATAGGTTGTCTGATAACAAATGCAATCGTCCAAAAGAACATTTGTTTTCTGGAAACAGCATTGTGCTCAACAAGGAAAATGTCACAAAAAGCTGAAGCTGAGAAGTTCACTTTGGAGGCCACCAAGGATGACCCCTGAGCAGACCTGAGACTTGCCCATGAATGAGGCCAAACTTAGAGAGGACTCCAAGGAGAGGCCACTTCTTTTCTGTTGAGAGCCTAATTAACAAACACAAGGTAATCAATTATCTGTGCACAAGACCCTGTGCCGAGAGGTATGGGGGATAGACCAGGACGCTAGGCTCTGCACCCACATTCCCTGCAGCTCTATTTGAGGACACATAACTCACTCGCAGGAAAAGGAGGCTAACAGGGCTTCCCAGCAGCCACATTATCCCAGCTCCCTTCCTGCCACCACCAGCATCACAGCCTGCCTGCCCAGGAACTTTCAGGGAACCTAAAAGAGGAACATCCTCAGAAAGAACTTCCTGAGAGAATTCAAAACACAGACAACTAATAGAAAGTAAAGATTACCTAAAATTCTAAAAATGAGACAGGGACGAGGTTGCTACAAACATAGCATATGCAGGAATGGTCTATTTTAGGAATATTCCTATTCGTGGGAATTGCTATAAGTTGTTAGAGGATGTGCTCTTTGAAAAAGAGGTTTTCCTCAAAGCCTCTAGGATTTCTCCATTTTAGGGCTCCTATTCTTCCAGTAATTCCTAACTTCTCCTCCTTTGCTAATGTGGACCCTCTGCCCTGCCAAATCAGTCTCCCACTGCCCCAAACCCTCCCCCCACACCATCACACACACAGCATGAAAGCATAGTACTGTGGTTGAGAGCTTTGAAGCTTGGATGCTGGAGCCAGACTGCCTGGTTCAAACCCCAGCTTTATCACTCTTTAAATGTGTGGCCCTAACCACAAAGTGACTCCACCTCCCTTTTGCTTTGATGTCCTCATCTACAAAATGAGGCCGGTCATGGTAGTGACCTCCAAGGGCTCTTATGAAGATGAGATGGAGTGATATGTGGGAAATACTCAGAATGGTGCCAGGCCTATGCCTGTAGTCATCACTGCTGCTCTTACTGAGTGCATTCCAATTCAGCGGGCAAGGAGGAGGGCCTTTGCCATGTGCTAGGGTGATGGACTGTAAGAGAAGTATTTTTCAGGGACTCCACACTTGAGGTTGTTATAATCTGCTTGGAAAGACAAATCATACATAAAGAGATGGACCAGAGAAGATTCTAGGGCTTGAGGGCCAGATCACATGTGCTGCACAGTTGGACCCCAGCTCTCAACCCTTACTCTCACATCCAACTCCCTTCTCATCTGAGTAAGCGAGTCGAACATGGAAGCAAAGTCAATTGATATTGGGATATCACAATGCTGCAGAAATGTGACATCACCACACTGCTTTGTCTGAAGGGCGAAGGCTTCCCCCCTGTGACCTGTGGTTACTGCAACATACAAAGCAGGGGTTGACAGGTGCTCTCCTCTGTTCTCCCAGCTACTGTTTCTTAAACCGTCAAGAAACACCTTTCAAAATGGCCTGACTTGCTACAGCAGCTTTGGGCTTCCAATCTACCACTGCTTGTGTATAGGGCAACAACCTGCACAACAGGTCCTGCTCCTCACCTGTGCTCAGGGCAGAAGTGGGAAGCACCACCTGCCATTCTATCTGGCACCCTTTATTAGAAACCCACTGCCCTCTTCATCTTAGCCCAGTGAAAAACCTTCAGTCTTCATGCTCTTTCCATACACACTCTCCTACACCAGGATACTGCAGGGCATTGTGCAAAAATACTATGGTTCCTAAATGATTCATTAACATCATCCCATCTGTGTTCACATTTAAAACAATTCACAATTCCAGCTGATGGCCAGACCCTAGGACAGGGAAGAGCTAGGAGGCAGCCTTCCTTAGTCAGTGCCAGTGGTGTCAGTGGTAACTGGGCAGTCAAGAAATGCTTCCCAAAGGCCGGAGTTTAGCAGATGCTTGCTTGAGCAACCGTTCAAGCTGACATGTAAGGGGATGGTCAGAAATGGCTGAAGTATGCCAGGTGTGGGAATTGGCAGAGACAAAGGTGCAACAGGAATCGACATGGCACCTGCAGAGGATAGTGCAACTACAATGACAACATGCAAATCAGTGCACAGAGACATAAACACACAGAGATGTAGTTCTTTGTATTAGAGGACATTTCACACTACAAAACACACCTCCATATGTTATCGCATTTGATTTTCACAATGATCTGTTGGATGGGAAAGGTATGATATGATTCTTCATGTCACAGAGAGGAAATTCAAACTCAGAAAGAGAGGAAACTTATTCAGTTCTTCAAGTCAGCAAATATGGAACATGGATGTCAACCCACAAGTTCGAATCTAGGTTCAGTGTATTTCCTGAAGGAAATTTCCTAGATGTCCTCTCTCCTCTCCTTCTCCCTCTCTTTCTCCCCTTTCTCCCCTGGACATTTCCTAGATGTCCTCTCTCCTCTCCTTCTCCCTCTCTTTCTCCCCTTTTCTCTTCCCTTCCCAGCAGTACTGTGCTTGCAGACAGGTCCTACAGGTAGGTCAGGCACATAGAAGGAGGTCCCTGTGTGCCAGCTGAGCCTACACCTCCCTGTCCTATGAGGAATGAGCCTCAAAGGTTAGAGGGCTAGTTTTTCCACTGTGCCATCTCCTGCCTGCTGCGGGGCTGGGGCTCCCACTTACTTGTTCTCTTACCACCGGGGAGTCGAGAACTCAAGGCAGAGGGGAGTCCTTCTCAAGAGACCCACCCGCTGAATCATTCTGAATCAGGAACATGCTATCCCAGTGTGAGAATAGGAAAAGGACAAGAGAGAGAGGGCCTGGGAAAATAACCAGCTTTGAGAAAAAGAAAATGCCAGTACGGTTGGCTGGGTTGCCTGTATTGACGGATCTAAATGCACATAGGGGGCTATAACAATAAACAAAAATAAATAGAAGAATTAAATCACTGAGGAGGAAAATGTCAGGCTGCATATGTAAATGTCACTGTCAGATAGTCATTCCTGGCCAGCCAACTGGCCCAGGGATTGAGCACTTCATGGCCCAAGAGACTTGGGAATGTGCAGAAAGATACAACCCAGTCTCAGATTTCCTCTCTTTGAGTGATTTCTAGAATTTTCCTTGGTTTAGAGACCCCACAGGGATCCTAGATGTGGCTGCAGATGCCCTGTGCCACACATGCACACATGCACATGTACACACACACACACACACATAGACATCATGGATCCCATCCAGACTTGCACTCATGGAGAAGATCCTGTGCCAACAACCTCTCTTCACACCAGACCCCAGTCCCCTCCAAGCTGCTCCCCCTGGACAAACTCTGATAATTTAATTCTAATACAGGTGGCAGTACCTGAGAAAGGGGCTTCCAAGGCTTTGTCCTGGGTAATATATGTATCCATGGAGGCCCAGGCCTAAAGCAATGAGCCTGCAGGAAAAGCAGTCTCGCAGGGCGAAAGTGCTGCGTAGGGCAAACACCTCATTTCCCCGTGACACCCCAGCAAACTATTAGGAGGTATAGCCTTGGCTTATTCGGAGTGCTAAGGACAAGGACAGAGGGCTCCTGGCTCCCTAGTTCCCACTCCAATCTGCACTTCAGAAGACCTGAGATGCTCTCCAGAGTTAGCAGGCAAGAGGCCCACTTCCAGGTGAATAGAAGGCCCAGGAGGCTTTGCCCACCCAAGCCTCTTTCTACTCCGGGCCTCAGGATGCTGGCTCCCAAGAGGCCCCACCCCTGGAGGGAGCTGGGCCTGCCCTTTCTGATTCACCTCCTGTCTTGCACCCTGGTCCACTCTTACAGATGGGATCCCTCTGAGCCCCCCAGGAGTCATCACGATCCTTTGAATTGATGTCTATCTCCCACCATAGGAGTACAAGTGCCAGATGGTCATTCCTCTGTGATACAAATTGATTTCTGGTCTCACCCTAAAATACCTCTTTCAAGCATCCAGAAATGCCCAAGTCTAGGTATCTAAGGAACAAGTCATCATTCTTATTCCCACAGTCCCTCCCCATTCCCAACTCAAGCTTTTGAAGATTTTTCTCTTACCCCCAAGCTTACCCTCCAAGTTTTTCTGGACTTTTCCCCTCTGTGCTCTGGGGAAGTTGGTGCACAGCAGTGGACAACATTATGGGGTGAGGTTTAACCTGGTGGGAAGAGGACAGAGGCCCTCCCTGCAACAGAAATCAGAGACAAAGATAAGTAAAGGCATTGATGGCAGAAATGACCTTACTGTGAGAAGGACCTAAGGCCACTGGCCTTGCTAGAGCCAAAGGACTTGGGTGGGAAGGAGGGAACATGAGATCAGAGATGAAGAATTCTCAAAACACGCTAATTGACCAGCAGCTCTATGGACATAACCTAGCCCTGTGTGCTCTGCCTTGGAGCCCTCAGCCCATCATGGAACATTTCATGGGGATGAACTTAATGGTTGGAGGCACTTGTCATCGGAACCCCAATGCCTGCACCTGATCAAACACTGCTTCAAACAGTGCCCTTCCAGAACACATGGCTCCTTAAGAGGTGTGTGGGTGTGTGTGTGTGTGTATGTATGAGTCTTATCTGCAGAGAAACTATTAGCTCCTCTAGGACAAGGACCACCACATCTCCCTTGGCATTCCTTTCCTCCTCACCACCGCCCTCTACCCTTAGCGCAGGGTTGGGTGCATAGTTGGGAGTTCACATGATGCAACCATGGGAAAAGCTGCCCTTAGACACAGAAGACCCAGGCTTTTTATCCTTGGACCTCATTATCTGGCAACTTTGGGGAATTTACTACAATTCTCTGAACGTTTGCTTTTTCACCTATAAAATGGGGCCAACAAGACATTTGGGCTACTTTACTTCTTTAAGGGAAAATGAGCTTGAAAATACCTTAAGCTAATATATGCTATTCAAATCTTATATACTGAGACCCTGGCATTCACAAATTTCTATCACTCCATCTTTGACTATTTACAAGAGACCCCAAAATCCCATGACATAACAGTATGTCACCCTTTCGCTGGAGGTTGATTTACATTCAGGGGCCAATAGGGCCAGCTGAGCAGGGAACCTAGTGAGTGAGCCTAGCTGACTGCCCAGCACCCAACCACCCCCTGTGCAGCCATTCTTCCCTATGGCCAGGCACCACACCTCTTGTTAAGAATCAGAAGGTGCAGTGTCGGGTCCTGTTGGTGTCTCTATACCTTCATGATATGTCTTGAATTTTTCCAGTTGCCACGTCCTGCCCACCCTAGTCTATCTCATCCTCCTTGGGCTGTTGCAATAGCCTCATAACTCGGCAGCTCTCTTCTGCTTTGTCCCCAATGGACTATTTTTAACACAGCAGCTGATACGATCCTTGAAAATTTTAAGACATATCCTGTTGTTCCTTCATTCAAACTCTCCCATCTCTCTCTGGCCTCCCCATCACATCCAGGACTCTCTGTGGGCAGAGACTGCTGTGCCCAGTGCATGGAGGAAACTGAGAAAATATTTGTAGAATAAGTGAGTGATCACTGTACTGAATTTGCAGAGAGAGGGAATTGCACACAACTGTGTTTTTCATGCATTTGAGATCCACAAGGCCTCAGGATACAATCTCACAGATGCCAGGACTCTCCCACACAATTGTAAATAATCTATCCATATTTAATTGTATATGGAAGTGAATTGAACAACACCTAAATCTCCATTTTCAGACAATGCCTAGAATAGGTATACAAATAAATCCATGATTGTGCATTGAGGCATGAGGTTAGCCTACATGCAACCTAAGAGAGGATGGGGTCAGATAAGAGGGTAACAGGATGAGAGCCCCTGATGGGCCCAGGAACGCCCCCAGCCCCGGAGCTGTCCGGGGCAGGGCAGTTATCGCTGCCGACAGGGGAGGAGCTGCACCTGGGTGACTTGCTGAGAAAATTCTGTGGAGTATGTTAATTTCTTTGGGACTTCAGAGGCCCCATAACTCTTGGAGATTAATAAGAATCTGGGAAGTATCTGTCTTTGCCGGCTGCTTTCATTTGCGCAGTAATAAAGCTCGCCTTTCTTGTTTAATAAAAACAATGTGGAAACAAATGGTTCTGTGCACAGTGGAACTTTAGAGAAATGAATTCGGCAGCACGGAGGGAAGCGTTTCATCACGCTGCCGGCTCCCCAAGTCTAAAGCAGAAGCCATGTTTCCTCTCCCCGCCTCCACCGCACACTCACACACCCCAACCCACATTTTGCTGGTGCTTCTGGACTCGATCCTGGGGCACCAGGCAGGTGAGCAGATTGGAAGGGGCAAGCCTCTGCTGGCCTGCGCCTGCTCTGTGAACAAGAAGCTGGGGCTTGGGCCGCCGAGACCCCAGGGGCTGAAAAAGGGCACAGGTGGAGGCCCAGTCGCAGACCGGAAATAAATATGAGGAGGAGGCACTAGCGTTCCTGTAAATGGAAATCTGAAAGGGGAGAGAAAAAGGCTGAGGGACAGCTTAGAGGTATCACTGGGACATGGATTGCTAATGGGTCGCGGGGAAAAATTGGGGCCCCATTGCTCATTTGTTCATTCATCATGCTTAGGTAGGTGGTCCAGGGAGAACAGACAGTCCCTGTTTGACTGTCTCAGCTGCGCAGTCCAGGCACCAGCTAAAGGAGCCATCACTCCGGCCCAAACAGTGCCTCTTTGCTTCACCCTTCTTTCCCCATTGATGACACTTGAGTTTCTAACATAGATATTGACATAAAAGCAACAGCTTTCACTGGAAGGTGGTGTTTCCTTTTGGGGTCCTATTGGCCACCTGGGAAATGGCACTGAGGCTGGTGAGGACCTAAAGGCTACTAGAGCCCCATTTCACTGTGGAAAACCTCAGGAAATACAGGATTTATTAACTGCCTACTATGTGCCCTGCCCTGCTGGCCACCATCCCCAGGAGGACACATGAATCACGGTAATGAATTAGAACCTCATTAAATTAGACAAGTAGGGGGTCTGGCCTATCTGCATTAATGAAGATCTGATTTATTAACTATCTTTAAAGAAATGCAGTTTTATTACTTTCAAGTATAAGCATTGATTCATATCAAGTGCCAACAAGCATTGCCAAGTGGAGGTCCTGATGGCCCTGCCTTAACGAAAAGATAAGATTAATTTGTAATTAACGGCATCCATTTGCATGGAAACAATTAATGGGCTAAAGCCCTCATAAAAACAGCACAATCTATTAACTAGATTAATAATGCCCACCTTACAATCTAGGATAACTTATTAGTTTTTTCCAGAAAAGGCAAAGGTCAGATCTCCTGGAGCTTGGGTGCTATGTTGAGCCCAGAGAAAATTATAAAGGTGTCCAAGCTTGTATGCATGGTCCCCAGCTCCCTTATCTCTTTTTCCCTCTCAGTTTCTTTCAGCAGACATTTATTGAGGGCAACTGAAAGAAATTTAAAGAGAGAAGTATAGGATAATCCTTAACTTGAAGGAGCTTCCAGCCTGGCTGGGAAGACAAGACACATACACATTAAAATGTTCCGGGAAAAATTCAAGTGCTGGATCAAGGCAATGTGTAACTAATAAGCACCGACTGTGGTCGAACCCTTAGTTGTGCGAGCCAGTGTGGGAAATCCATAACCCTTAGGTATATGTTACAATCAAGCCAAAACTTGGAAGTAGCCATTATAACATCTTTTCCCATTCTGCAGGTGAAAAAAAAACTAAGGCACTGCATGTTCTATAACTTATCTACATCCACACAGCTGATAAGTAAGATGTGTGGAAACTGGTCTTCAAAAATGACGCCACAATGAGCCATACCCCCTAGTACTCACACCACTGTGTGGATACCTCCTCTTAAACCCAGGCTGGTTCTATGGATACCTTTTAATAAACAAAAATACTGCAGAATTGGTGCTGAGTGACTTCTGTGGCTAGATCATAGGAAGCCTTACCCTAACTGCCCAGGCCTCTTAGAACACCTGCTCTGTGTGAAACCAGCCACTATGTAAGAAGCCCAACTACTCTGAGACTGACATGCTGTGAGGAAGTCCAAGCTAGCCACATGCTGAGATTATATAAATATATATGCCTGAACAGTCCTCAGCAATTCTAGCCATCCCCACTGAGATACCAGATACGTGAGTAAAGACTCCATCCTGGACATAAGATCAATTGAGCCTCCAGTTGACTCCAATACCAGCCACCATGTGACTATAACCACAAGAAAGACTTCAACCAAGAACTGCCCAGCTGAGTCCAGTCAATCCACAGAACCATTATTTCTTAAGGTTTTGTGCAATAGATTACCAGAAATCACTGGTAATATTAGAATGAGAGCAGTCTAATGCCAGGGTTAAAAGCTTAGTCACCATGCCATATGGGCAATTGGGTATTATAGATCACTGTGTGATGAGTTAATGTGTCTTCCCACCTTTATCCTTTCTTCTTCCCTCAGCTGGAGAACCCAAAACACATCTCCTTCATTCTAATTTCTGTCCTGTGAAATGATATTCAGCTTGTGAGCATGCCTCAGAGGAGCTTAACCCTGCCCAGCTTCCATGGAGTAGCATGAGTGGAAGCAGCCTGAAGCCCTCACCAGAAGCAGATGCTGGTGCTATGCTTATTACGCAGCCTGCAGATCCATGAGCAAAATAAACCTCTTTTCTTTATAAATTAACCAGCCTCAGGTATTTCTTTATAGCAACACAAAAAGATTAAGACAATAGTTACGCATCAATTAATGAAAGGAATAGATTCTGAGAAATGCGTCAATAGGTGATTTCGCCAATGTGCAGACATCATAGAGTGTCCTCACACAAACCTGGATGGTATAGCCTACTACACAGTTGGATTATATGGTAGAGCTTACTGCTCTTAGGCTACAAAACCTGTATAGCATGTTACTGTACTGAATACTGTATGCAATTGTATCACAATGGTATTTGTGTATCTAAACATATCTAACCTGAGAAAAAGTACTGTAAAAATATGGTATAAAAGGTAAAAAAGCAGGACACCTGTATAGGGCACTTACTATGAATGGAGCTTGCAAGACTGGAAATTGCTCTGGGTGAGTCAGTGAGTGGTGAGTGGTGAGTGAACATGAGGTCTAGAACGCACTATTGTAGACCTTGTAAAAACTACACCTAGGCTACACTAAATTTATAAGAACAATTTCTTTCTTCAGTAATAAATTGTTTTACTTTATAAACTTTTTTACGACTTTTAAATCTTTTGTATTGACACTTAGCTTAAAACACAAACGTATTGTACAGCTACACAAAAATATTTTCTTTCTTTACATCCAACCCTATTTTATAAGATATTTTCTATTTAAATTTACTTTTTTACTTTTAAAGTTTTTTGTTAAAAACTCAGACACAAATACACAAACTGGCCCAAGCCTACACAGGGGTCAGGACCATCAGTATCACTGTCTTCCACCTCCACATCTTGTCCCGCTGGAAGGTCTTCAGGGGCAATAACACACATAGAACTGTCATCTCCTATAACAACAATGCCTTCTTCTGGAATACCTCCTGAAGGACCTGCCTGAGGCTGTTTTACAGTTATCTTTTATTTTATAAGTAGAAGAAGTAGACTCTAAAATAATAATGAAAAGTATACTATAGTAAATACATACACCAGTAACATAGTCATTTATTATCATTATCAATATTATGTACTACACATAATTGAATATGCTATACTTTTATACACTAGCAGTTTACAGAAGCACCATCAGAAACCTGTAATATGGGGCCACTGTTACATGTGAGGTCTGTCATTGACCAAAAAGTCATTATGCAGCACTTTAATGTACTAGTTTTCACATTTTTGAATTGACTTACAAGTTTTCAATATTTGGCCTCACACTGTATCTCCAGATTTAACTTATATGAATAGGGTAAGATGATTTCTCAAATCAGATTTTAGTAAATCCTCAAAGAAACACTACTACAACCACACTTTTCTTAAAAAGAAAATAAAATATAGAGAGGTACAATAACTTGTATTATTACACCAAGTTTGCAAGTAAAGAATCTGAGGTTTAGGAAGAGCGATGATTTAGCCAAGGTGGCACGGCCCCCTGAACAGAGAAGGCCAGGTTTGAACCCTATGGTTCTACCTGAAATTGAACTCAAAGCCAATGCCATTCCACTCTGACCTTGCTAATGCAATAATTCATCTGTCCAAACACAGACACTTGTTTGAGCAACTACTTTCTAGCCAATCCTAGAAGAGATAAGAGATAGGAAGAAAAAGAAAAGCATCCAGGGTTTCTTCTGAAGAGGTCACGATCTAGCAGGAGAGAAAGGAAAAATATAAGGTTTATAATAATTTTTTAAATTAATTCAGAAAACATTACTAGATTGTGTGCCAAGTTTAAGGAGGCCTATAGAAATTCCAAAACAAGAAGGGATAACACCTGAGAGGGTAGATGTGGAGGTTATATGTCAGGGTCACTCCAGGAAAGCATGCATCATTCAAATTAGGAGAGCTTCTTTGCAGAGAGCTTATTACAGTGGGGCAGGCAGGGTGAAGAGGAAGGAGAAGGACCAGTGTGGCAACACAGGGATAGCAGCAGTGGAGCTGTGACCAGCCTCAGGCTGACAGGAGGAGGAGAGAGAGGGGTTTCTGGTGCTGAAAGGGAGAGAGGTTTGTGCAGAGCAGGCCACACAGTGGCCAGGGACCTTACAGTGGCAGGAGGAGGTGACCCCACTGAAGGAAAGAAGGAGGTGAAATACTTTAACCCCACTCAAATCCCCCCTTATTGGCCCAACCAGCCAGAAGCCCAAGGGCTCACGTGCCTGTTGATGTGATCCACACAGGATGTCCCACAGGGCAGAGGGCAGAGGACAGGTGGGGAATGGACTGGAGGGCCACAGGAGATTTGCAACATGGGGGCTCTGACTTGTAGGTGGGATCCGAGTAGGTTGGGGGAGAAAAGCATCCCATTCAGGAGCCCATGTCTGCAGTCAGGGCGAAGGTGTGAATCAGAGCAGTGGAACGTGGCAGGTGGCAAGACACCTGGCCTAGCTAGGCTGAATGGGCTTAACAGGGGATGTAGTGGGACTTAAAGTTGGGCCAAATGTTCATTTCTTGAATTACAGGTTAGATCATCAGCATGGTGGCCAGCACACAGTAGAATCTCAGTGAATCATTTTTTAAGAAATACATCAACCTAAACATTAAATGCACAAGTATGAGAGTCTGAGACCCATAAAGAGAATCCCTCCCTAGACCCTGCATGCACAGAGCAGCTGTTGTAGGTGAGCTGGGAGGATATGTTTGGTGTCTTTCATACATTTTCTTCTTCCTGGCCTTTATCTTTGAAATCGCTGTCCCACTCTATAGATGTAGCCAATGAGGTTTCGGAGAGCCATACTTCCTTCAAGGAAAGTCTAATTCCTGGCTTTTCTCCTGGAATTATCTTGAGCACTAACAGAGGACATGTATATCGGGATTACCAGGGGTAGAGCCTCTGGTCGTAGGGGTGAAGCAGGGCAGAAAAGAGCAAGGAAGGAGCCAAGCAAAAGAGTAAAGTCTCCAAACCACACCAGAGGATGACAGCTGGTGGGCCTGACACCCCCACCTCAGATCCAAGGGCTTCCTCCCTCCAAGCCCCAAATTAGCACTCAGTTAAGCTAATGCTCTCCACCAGCAATATAACAATGTGGAGAAATCCACCTCATTCAAGTTTGTCACCATGGGACCTTAGGCTGATATGCCTGTTAAATACTCACAAAACAAAGAATGGAGGGAAAGGAGGTAGGCAGGGAGGAAAGGAAGGAAGAAAAAGGGAATTCTAAAATGGGTACCCTCAATGAAGCCATCACCAGGATGTCCTTGCTGACCAGCTGTGTCTCTCCAGAACAATACTGGGTGCAGTGGAAAGACAGGAAAAGGAGACACAGCCCAGCTGGAGGACAAGACTGTGCTGAAAGGCATCACCAAGTAGAACTATTAAAAAGCAAGCTGAATAACACAGAGTTAATCCTAAATGGAAGAAATGAATGCACTGAAAACAAAGGACAGGGAATGGTATATCTGAAGCATTCAGCTCAAAGTGTAGGCTTTCGATAGGATGAGTCAGTGGAGGAAGGTTCCCAGGTGAAGGGAACCACTTGGATGAAGGCAAGGAGGTCAGCACAAACAAGGCATGTGTCCAAAACACTGAGGACAGAGTTGCTAACTCCCCTAGTTCACAATTCACATCACAAATACAGACACACAGGCCCCACAGGACTGCCCAAGGCACAGGGGATTTGGAGATAAGAGGGATCTCCAAATGCTGCCAGCATATTCTCAGCTCTGAAAATTTAAGAGTGGCCAGAAACTAGCCAGACTTCTTACCCCAAACCAACATCCCTCTGGAGAACTCTGGAGTGCTGGCAGGCTGGCTTCGACTCCAGCATCCCCAGATAAGGGATGACATGAGGGAAGTGGAAAATTGCTCGCTTTCTTTTAATCAAGGACACCCTTTAAGATGCTTAAATACAATACTATTTAAAAATGGGCGGTTTTATATAAAGAGAAGGAGAAGAAGTACAGCAGGAATGTACAGTATATCAGATTGAATTAGTTTTTTGTGCCACAACATGTAAACAAATCTGTTTAATTAGAACACCTTGTTTTCATTGCATTCTGAGCAATTTTTCAATGGTGAGGAGAAAACAAGACAATGGGGAAGGGATTCTAAAATTTCTCAGGGACACTCAGAGCTTTTCTCTCCTTCCCCAGTGAGCCCGGCACCTGGGCCGCTCCCTTGGATCCCCCATAAGGGCCCCTGGTACCCCCTCTTTCCACTTTCACCCCGCCAGCTGCCTTCAAAATAACATCTATTTGCACAGATTTCAGCAGACTTTAGGCACAGAGACGAGATGTGGTCTCTGATATGGTGAAAACTTGGAACCCCGAAAACTGGAAAGAGGGAAACCCTCAAAGCCCCCAAGGCTCCAAGAGAAGCTATCAGAGAGGAGCAGGCCCTGGACAGGAGGCAGACATCTGGTCCCCAAGGTGGCCCTGGGGGTGGGTTGTGGGCTCAGTCCCTCTACTCGGGCCTCTGTCTCCTGGACAGACATGTCACTTTTTGTAGGAGAGAGCTTGACAGAGTTCCCCTGACAGCACCCACACGAGGGATTTTGACCTGTGCTTCAGACCTATAGACCTGCCTGATACATAGAGGCCTAAATCAAGGGCTCTGAGAAGGATTTATAGGAAGCAGCTGGTTTCCCCTCACCCAACTCAGAGCCCATAGGATGCCCTGAACTCCCCACATACCCTGCCGTGGTTCTCACCTCCCCAAAGTGAACACCATCGGGTCCTTAAATACACCCACGCTTCTCCCCTCACCCCCGCCATTGAACTCACACCTGCAGGGGTGTGTGTGTTTGTATTTTTGGTTTCTGGTTGGTTTCCTAACAAGCAGAAGATTTAAGCTTTTAATCCATCTGTTGGGTGCAAAGCATAATATATTCTGGGAGTGGATTAGGGGACTAAATTTGGGAAATGTGTTGTCAAAATGTGGATTTGCAATGCAAGCTTATTGATGAGGGTGTCATTTGGAGTCTGAAGGCCTTTTTGGAGTCACTGTCTGAGGAGAGTTGAAGACTATGAGAGCAACAGGTGTACAGAACTTGGCCTCCATGGAATGATGGAGATGGAAAGATTTCTTTTCAGGGTACCCTAATCACCCCTTTCTGGGCTCTCCTCTTCCTCTTGCTTCTTCCCTCCTGTAGCAGGACCACATAGTGTCTCAGGATCCCTCCCCTCCACAGGACCACCCTCAGGACACTGACATATTTAGTCATACTCAGGAGTGATATCTAATATCAATAATAAAATATAAATTCCAATTTCTTTCTTGGGCATGTGCAATTTAAAGATAATCTCAGTCTTATATTCTTATGGCCGTGGGAACGTGGGCATCCAGCAACATTGAGAGATGATGCTAGAAGGGAGAGATGAAGAGAAAAGGAATCCCATCTCAGAGATCCAGAAACAAGCACCCACTTGTGGCCCCTCATTCATGCAACACCTAGGATCAGCTTGGTCAATAGTACAAAGATTCTTTCTTGCACATGGAAGTGGCTGAAAATGGCTTAAGTTTATTTTGTCCTGACGTTATACTCTGTACCCTTCCCCTGTGTCCTGGGCCTGAACTGAGGCAACGGCAGCATGTCCCTGGAACTCAGGAGTTAAGAGAGTGAAGCAACAGGATGACAAGGTAAGAATGCAGGGGGTGCTGATGAGGAGGAGCACAGGGAACCATCACTCACCCCTCCAGGCAGAGCTGGAGGGGTAATTTTCATAGAAAATCAACATGTCCTCAGAGAAAACCTACAGCAATGTAGGAGGCCCATCCACATCTCTGTTTGGTAACTCCCAGCTGCCAGTAGACTGTCTGCAGCAAGGGAGAGCTCACCACCTCCCAGTGAGGCTGACCAGCAGGCTCCAGGTGTGGATGGACTGGGCAGAGGAGAGAAGACAGAGCCCCGGCACATCAGTAGATCAGGAAGATCAGACTGCAGCCTCCATACTGTATATTTGATATTGAAAGGTGGCAAGAAATCTCCCCAGCAAACCCACTCTCCCTGCCCTTTTGCCAGCCAACTTGAATGTGGGGTGGAAACCTCTCCCAGCTCACGGGCTTTGCTCCTGGCAGCCCTCATCATGCCCCGTCAATGACCTGCCAAGTGTTAACCCACCTGCTGTCCTGCAGACAAGCACTTAGTACACTGGGGCAGAGGAGATGCTCAGTCCTTGGCTTCAGAAAAGCCAGAACCCACATGGGGCTGCTGCAGAAACTGCATCCAGGACATAGAGAGAAGCTCCAAACAGAGGGCAGGAAGGGAGGGCCATAGGGTAGGATTTGGATGCCAATTCAGTAAAGTTTTGTTTTTGTTTTGGTTTTTTTTTTAATAAATAAGATCCTTAGTGGCAAGCCACAGACACTGGAGACCCCACCCCTCCCAGCACCACTGCCCTGACCTTGTTTGTGAGCAGGACACTTCTCACCGAACCCATTTCTCATTAAAATCTCCAAAGTTGTCAACCCAACTTAGCCCTCCTCCCATGGTTGCCCCAGTGTATCTCAGTAGGACCTGTGTTTTAAAGTGGAGTCTGACTATATCACCTCCAGGACTAAGGTCAGGGAGCTAATTCTGCTTCTCACAGTCCTATCTGTGCAACAGGCAAGCATGGGAAATGGCTCAGGGTTCATATTTAGAAAACAAAAAGTGTCCAGACCTACTGAGCCCTGCGTGGAGAGCCAATAGATGACAGCAGAGGAGACGCTAATGCTAATGTTGGGGCTGGGACCACCACTGTGACTCAGTGCAATCACTGGGTAGGAGAGAATCGTAATAGTGTGATGAATCCCCATTATTGGGGTAAGGAATGCCAGGGGTAAAAGCCAGAAAAGTGTGGCCAGTCCTTTGCTAGTTTCCGTATCACTGTCCTTTATCCTTTTCTCTCCTGCCCTTCGGTTTTCTGCTCTCACTGGCTTATCACCACCAGCACAGATATGCTGTTGCACCTGCCATCACATAGATCTCTCGTGACCCCACTTCTCTAACTACCGACCTGCTGCTTTGTTCCCTTTTGCAACAGACCTCCTCATAGGGTCATCTACACACTCTCAGATTCTTCTCCTCCCTTTCTCTCTTAAACCTGTGCCCATCTACCTTGCACCTGTACCTCTGAACAAGAACTGTTCTCATCATGCTCCCTAGTGGCATCCACATCGCTTTACCCACCTATCAATTCCCATCCTCATCACACTTGACTCACCAGCAGCATCTGACAACACCATCCACCTCCCAGGACTCCACACACTCTCTCTCTCAATGGTCTGTGCTCTGGGGCTGCCCCTTGGTCCTCTTTCTACCAACACTCACCCCCTTGCTGATAGGACTAGCATCATATACGTCAAATACTGCTGCAGGCTCATGAATCCCAAATTCATATCTCCCACATGGACTTTCCCCCTGAGTCCGAGATGTGTATCTCCAGCTGCCCAGGTGATAATGTCTACCTGGGTGTCTAAAGCTCCACCTGGCTCTCTCAAGCTCCACGTGTCCAAAACTGAACCCCTCATTCTTCTCCACCCCAATCCTACTCCACCCACAACTTTTCCCACTCAGCCAAAAACCTGGGAGTCACTCACGACACCTCTTTTTTTGTCACACACCGCATCTAATCTGCCAGCAGATTCTGTTGGCTGTAGCTTCAAAACGCATCCAATTCTGAGCACTCCCCATCTCACTGTCACCCCCAGCCCCATCAACTCTCACTTCCTTTCTGGATTGCTCCCACAGCCTCCCTTGCCTCCTGGAGGCCACAGAGATGCTTTGAAATGTGAGTTTCTTGTCATTTGATGTAAGAATCACGTCACGTGTCTGTTCAAAACCTCCCAGTGGCTCCCCACCCCACCAAAAGTAAACTGACACCCTCGCCATGGCCCACAAGGCGATCCCTCCCCATTACCTCTCTGACTCAACTCCTGTTCCCACCCCCTCACCTGCCAGCTCCAGCCACACCATCCTCCTGGCTGTACTCCTGCCTTAAGGCCTTTGTTCTCGAGTTCCCCTGGCTAGAATGTTCTTCCCAACAATGTCTGCTTGGCTCACCCCCTCACCTCCTTTTAACTCTCTGCCACCACGTTCCAAGGAGCCCACCCGACCATCCTATATAATCTGCCACCTTCCTGCACCTATAGCCACTGTACCCAATCTCCTTACTTTCCTCTGCATTCTTTCATGGCACACATCAATGTACTCTATCACTTACTGATTTTTATGTTTTACATTTATATCTTTCCTTGCTGGATGGAATATAAGCTCCACATGGGTAGGAATCTTCATTTTATTCTCAAATATACGCCCAGTACCTAAGGCAGTGCCAGGCACATAGATGCCAAAAAAATATTTGCTAAATGAATAAACTTTCCTTTTGCCACCGAAATGCAGCCCATTTCATCCACTTCTCCCAGCTAAGGTCTCTGACTCCTGCTCTTTGGGATAACAAGTGTCTGCATTTCTGACAATAACCATTTTAACGACAGCTACAGTAGATATAATTTGTAGATTGTTTACAAGATATATAAACTACCAACCACATATAAAGTGCTCATAATATACCAGATGCCATACTAAACTCTTAACAAGAACTACCTCTTTAGTTTTTCTAATAGTTGAGTAAGACAATATAGTAAAATGCATTAGAAGATGCAATATTTTAATCCCCATCTAACCGGCGGTACCCATACTTACATACTTGGGGCACCCTTATGGTGAACAGGGTGTACCTCCTCTCCCCTTTACTCTAAGTGGGGCCATGTGACTTATTCTGGTAAACGATACATGAGTAGAAATGGCAGCATCAAATTTCAAATCTAGGCCCTAAGAGGCCTTCATGTTTCCTCTTGCCTTCATTTGCACTTCTGCCAATGCTTGAGAAGAACAAGCCCTGGCTGGCCCACTGCTGCAGCAAAGACACAAGAGGTGTGTGGAGAAGAGCCACCCCTGCAAAACCCAGACTGTACCAGATGCCCTCATCAACCCCCCCACCACAAGAGCAGTAAAAACGGTTGCTTTAAGCCACGGAGCTTTGGTGTGGTTTATTGCAGGGCAATGGTGAAGTGGTAGAGGCATTCCCACGGCTCCCATTTTAAAGATAGAGAAAATGAGACTCAGCAAAGGCAAGTGATCCAACTAAGATCTCACAGCTGTTTAGTGGTGAAGCCAGGTTCCAACTCAGGCCTTCTGGCCCTGGAGCCTGTACACTAACCACTGGGAGATACCACCAACTCCCGTCTTGTCTTCTTGGCTCTCGTGCCACACATTGCTTGGAAACTTTCTGAATTCTTCTCCAGACATACTTATTTAATCATACAGTTGTTTGTTCATTCATACTTTCAAAAAATTAAAAACAAAAAGTTGAGTACCACGTTGTGCCAGTAACTTAAAAGTTGCTGGAAATGCTGAGATAGAAACTGAGATGTGGAAATAGAACCTGAGATGTAGGAAAAGAAATGTAATAGAAAAGAAGAAAACACAGCAAGTGTAGCTAGAGAAAGATGTGCCCAGATGAAGCTGGGAACAATCACAAAGTAGATAGTGCTGGTGACAATTGTCATAAAGTTTCCAAAGTAGACCCAGACGTGGCTTGGAGCATCCAGCCTTAGGGCAAGGTGTTTGAGATGATGGGACACTTTCTACCCTGCGTGCTGTGGAAGCACCACCCTCCCTCCTTGGATACTCCATAACCCCTGGGGCCTTTCACTTCCCTCTCCTCTCGGGGTAGGGTAAGAGAACCTAATATTATTAGTTACTGCTGCTCAATGTTAAAAATAGACACACCATTTTCAGACTTCATCAAAACAACATCATGATGAGTCACTTGTTTTTCAGGATTGTGAATATAGAGAAAATATTAAAACACTCCCAAGACAGTGAGGCAGTTCTTATTGTAAGCACATGTGACTCTTTGTGAGAGTTTGTGGTTTGCCTGGTGCCTTATGGTTAATAATTGGCATATGTAAAATGAGATCCAGAGTATTAAAGGATGAAAGGATACAACGGGTGCAGAAAGGGAGCAGGTAATTCATTAACCTTGGGTGGGTTGGTTAAGGTTTCTGAATCTGTGTTTTTCTATTAATAAATTGAAAATGAGAATACCTAATTCACAAAGTTGTGGTGGTATTTAGGTTAAAAAAAATAAAGGGCCCAACAAGGTGTTTGACACCAATCCCTGGGCAGAGATCAAACCACCCATTCAAGAAATATTCAGTGAATGTCCACCATGCGCCAGGTTTAATGCTATGTCCTGGGAATGCAGAGGCACATAAAATGAACCCATCCCCTCTCTCATGGGACTCGCTGTCTAGTAAGGGATATAGACAACTAAACAACACAGTGAGCCATGTGCTTGAGTGGTCTACATATGGGTGAAAGAAGAACGATCATCAGTTTGCAGAGTTTCAGACCTACAGTTCCCAAACCTGAGGCACTCATCAGATTCTCAGAAAAGGTTTCGAACAGTAATGCAAATAACACATTCATCAGGATCTACTTACCCTGTAACAAGATAGGAAAGACCCATTCCAAGCACTCTGATGGAGCAATTATGGAATGATGACTTCCAACCCAAAGGGAAATAGCCCTGCACTATTAAAGCTCGATGACATACACTGGCTGCATCCAACCAAGACCTATGAACCTATCTCATTACACAGGGTTCTTATCTGCTCCTTGTCCTCATTCTGCATTAATCCCACTCATATATCAAATGCTTACTCCACAACCTCGTGTAATCCTCATAACATCCCTGGTAAGTGAGTGCTATTTTTCATCCCCTTTTCACAGATTAATGAACTGGCACTTAGAGAAATTCGGTAACTTCTCCAAGGTCAAACAGCCTGGAATTGACAGCTGGGAATTCACAGGGCTGGGACTCAAATCCATGGGGCTCTTAAGCAGCCAGGTCCTGCTATTCCTCTTAATGGGCCTGTCTGGTTGGGGCAGAGAGTCTCAAAGACGTTTTCTGGGATGCTCTCACAGACCTAAGCCTACTTACAATTGCTCAGCTACCAAGAACCACAGGGCCAAATTGGGGCTATAAACATGAGAGCTGTGGACAATCTATGCAGCCTGAGTTATTAAGGAAGACTGTGAAATAGAGTTAGGACTTCAGTTCGTGCCTGGGTGGAGAATAAAAGTAGCATCCGTTCTGTAATTCTTTTGATAAAGATGCATGTTCTGTGCACTGAGCTGCAGTTTATTTCTTACTCGTCTGCTTTTGTCCTCTTTGTTAGAACATCTTAGATGCATAAAGAAAGAAAACAACTGCGCTTGCTCTATTACTGTAATTACAGCATGACACGGTTGTGACTGAACAGTGAACCACCTCAGGGGCCGGGGAAAGGAGGGACAAACGCCAGGGGCGTCACCCATGCCTGCAGGAGGGCAGGTCGCAGGGCTTGCAAACAAAGAATGAAAGTTCTCATTACACAGGATTCTTATCTGTTCCTTGTAGCAGGCCCAGCACGATCCTGACTTAGAAACTAGTTATTAGTTCATGATTCCATCTGCTCCTGGCCCTCCTGACAGGAATAATTCTCTCGTCTCTGACCTCCCATAAACATTACCTGTGCCTCTTCGGGGGGAGTTGGCACTTTCCATTTTGTGTGATATTTATGCATGTGCAGGTTACTTCTTTGCTAAACTTTCATCTCTGGGAGGGCAGGGCTGTGTTTTGATGTGTCTGTGGGTCTCTCACAGCCCAGGATGCTACACGTGTGTGCCCACCGTACACTTCATGAATGTTTATTGATGGACGAAGACATGGCTCCATCCACTGAAAAAAAAAATCCCTTAATCACACTGGTTTCCTTCAAGGATCCGGATGGATGAAAAAAAATTTGGTACTGTTCCCAATTTCTACACAAGAATGTCTGGCTCGTGTTTTTCAAAGATTAGCTGCTAAGATCAGATGATAAAGACCACAGGCAAGGCCTAAAAGGGACATCAAATATTTAGAGAGACGGACAAAAATGAAGGAACACTGAGCTGATCGAGCTCCCCTCATCTTCCCTGCCATTGCTTGCTGCTCACCTCTCCTCCCCCTCCTCCTCTTCCTCTTCCTCCTCCTCCATTCCTCACTCACGCCTTAGTACAGGCACTCATCCTTGTGTCTTCCAGTATTTAAGAAACTCCCTGACCCCAGTTACTCCCTCCGCCTTCTAATCTGTACAATGATGCTGGGTTAACTTTCTGAAACTCTTATTTAATCATATTTAGAAATGAATACGCATAGTGGTTGAACACAGAGCTTCAAACACAGCCAGATTTGAACTCAGTCCAAGCTCTACCACTTACTAAGCCTCAATCATCTCATCTGTAAAATGAGGATAAATAATAGCACCAGCCTCATAGGCAGTGGTGAGAATTAAATGAAATATTATGCATATTTACCGGAGTACCTGGCTCCTAGCAAGCCTTCAAGGGACATCATGGAAGAGGAAAAATCATTTCCCTATGCCCAGACCTAGAATGATCCTCAGTGCCTACAAGGCACCTCCCTTGGCCTGGCATCCCATGCCCTGCAGCCCTGCCACCCCACCCCCATGGTGACCCTTCTGTCGTTCTCAAGCTGAATGCATGTGCAGGTTACTTTCAGAGTGCTGACCTCTCCCTCTACCCATCTAAATCCCGTATCTAGGTAAATACTTGGAAAACAATCTTTAGGAGACCCCCACTGAGAACACATTTTAAGATATAGGTCAGGTTGATTCGAGAATTAAATGGTTTATATATTTGTGTGCATGTGTATGGCGGGGGGGTAAAGGCAAAGAAAAAACAAGGTAAAATTGTCTGTTGTTATTATTATTGGTAAGGTTTTTCATGCATAAGAACAAAAGAAAAATATACAACTAAAAAAGATTACTAGATTTGATCACACAAATGCTTAAAAAAAAGTCTTAACATTTGAAAGCACACCATAAACATAGCTGGCACACAAAATACCAAATCATGGGGGAAAATGTTTGCACCATATATGCTAAACAAAAGATTTATAATTTATAAAGGTCTATGACTAATCAATAGAAGAATACCAATAGAAAAAATAGGCAATGGACTTAAACTAGCAAATTGCAGAAAAAGAAACCTAGAGATAAAGAAATATATGTAAAAACACTACATTTCTAATAATTACATAAAATCAGGGTAAAGCCCAAAGACTCACTTTGGTCTCTCAAACAGAAAACCTTTCTTTGTGGCCAATCAGTACTGGCAAACTGCAAATAAACGGGAACTTAGCCTGGTGAGATGGGCAGTGAACACAATCTACCCTATTAATAGAAGCTACTATGATGAGATGCATAAAAGGGTTTTCAAATGTGTATAACTTTTGACCAGCAATTCTACCTTTAGGATTTAATCCTAAGAGAATAATCATAGATGATCACCAAGATTTCTCATAAAGATTTTCATTGCCTTTTTTGCAATAGAAAAAAAATGGAACAGCTTAAATTGCCAACAGTAAGAGGTTGAAAAGTAAAAATAGTATATTCACATGATAGAATGCTATGCAGCCATTCAAGATTATATTTTAGAAGAATATTTAATAGTTAAGGAAAATATTATAGGTAAAAATGCTAGGTAGGATTCCAAATTTGTAATTTCCAATATATTCCCAGGGGATAAAATGGGGGAATGATATGCATGAAAATGTTAAGTAGCTGTCTCAGTATGGAGGAATTACCGATAATTATATTGGTATATAATTAGCATTTCTTTTCTCATGGGGTGGGGAGGAATGAATATAAATTAAACATAACCAAATGGACCCTACCCAGGCTTCAAATTCAGCTCAAGGTCCTACTTCCTCCATCAAGTCTGCTCTGACTACCCCAGACCTCGCTGAACTACTCACCCTTCACATTCTCTTAGCCATTATTACCCATGTTATACAATCTCCCATGCTTCTTTGTATTGCTGTCTAATTATCCTGGGTTTGAAAGTACTAATTCCTCCCACTAATATCTGGATCTACCTTAGCCATGGCAGGTTGTATTTTCTGAGACAGCTGCAACAATTTCTCCCATCCCACATGCTCTTCTTACCACTGACATGGACCCTCCTCTTACGAAGAGTCGGTGCCTATGGCCCCTGCCCTTGGATTTGACTGGGCCTGTGCCTACAGCAGAAGTGATGCTATGTGAGTTCTGAGGCCAGGACATAAAAGAGGATAGTGCTTCCACCACGTTCACTTGGGATGCTCTTTCATGGCACCCAGCTGCCATACTGTGAGGAAGCCCAGGCCACATGGAGGGTCCACATGTAGATGTTCTGGCTAAGAGCCTCAGTTGAAGTTCCAGTCAACAGCCAGCAACAACCACCAATATGGAAGTGAGAAAGCCTTTGAGCTGACTCCAACACCACCCACTATCTGTCTGCAAACACATGATAGACCCTGAACAAGAACTGCCTAGCTGAGCCTATTCAAGCCCCTGAACTTTGACAGATGGTAACAATAAAATGATTACTATATTTTAAGTCATTAAGTTTTGGGATGATTTGTTATATGTTCATTGATAACTGGAACTTATTTACACTCCCTTTTTTTTCTTTGCTGCTTTACAGATTTCCTCTCTAGACCACTTTCAGTCCTCCATCCCTTGGCTTTATAAAAACTAATTCAAGTATATTTATTATATACATGAATGAATGAATGAGAATTCTAACCTTCACTTTATTCCTTAGTCCAAACTTGTGCTTGCTAAGGAGTCTTCTTAATAACTTCTTGACCTAAAAGAACCAGCAAAGCAAATCCTTTTTATACATTCCTTGAACTTTATATTTCCTTCTGCATAATTCCTTTCAATTACACCTCCAGCTACCCAGCATGCAGAAAAATTTTACTCACTAAAGAAAGAGGAGTTAATAAAACAAGAGAACCAGTGAAGAAACTAACTGCTCTGGGCTTGCCCGTTACTCAGGAAGAAGCCACTACTACTCTTTGGTAACCAACATGTTAGCAGAAGACTGCTATCTTCATACCGTTAGTGTACAGGAATGCAAACAACAGAACTGTAGCCCCAAACAGCCAGACAGACTCCTCAATAAGCCACTATTACAGCCCTAGCACATGGCACCACCCATGTGGTATGGCTTGAAGAGCAAAGGGGCTTCTTTATGCAAAGCCACCATGTCAGATCCCCTCATGGGTTAGGCATTATCCTCTCCAGGCTCTTTTGTTAAAAAGAAAATCCCCTGGAGAGGGAGCACACATTCACAGTGCGACAGAATCATCAGCAGTACTATTACTATTCTGCTCAAATGTGCAGAGTAAATGTGTTCATGGGAGCTTGTCCCTGGACTGGAGGGGGTAACTGTGCACAACTAAGGCAGGGTTGGTGAATGAGGACACCCAGAAAGAAGGCAAAATTAAAACAAAAGAAATCTAGGAACTCTGGAATCAAGCTTTTCATGTTTCACAATTGCACTAAGATTGGTTGACACTGTCTCTTTACTTGATGGGAACTGATTAAACTTGATTCATAATTTTTTTTTTACTAATTTTGGTACTAAAATTTGGATTACCTGGCACTAGTGGTGGTCCTCTCTTTTACTAGGCCTCCAGAGATCCTCAACCTTTGCCACTGGGGGTACCAGCAATGCCAGGCATAGGAGCCATCTAGACCTCAAAGTTTCTTTGCTGTAATGCTGTCATCTCACCACTTGGACCCAGTGACTCAGACAGACAAGGATGTCGTGACTCAGGGAGGAAACAGGTAAGTAGAAGGACCTATTCCAAGCACAGCCTTACTTATATGAATGCTCTTCAAAGGGAGTGGGATTGTTTCAGATCCTGAAGAAGAGTCTGATGATTGACTTTCTCATCCCTCCTCTCCAGATACTGTTCAAAGCAGGGAAATGAGGACGATTGGCTCCTTTTTGTATTAATCTGATATTTAGAGGTCACCAATTTGTTTTGTGGCCACTCATATCACCTTGAATTTGTATGTCGACGTGAGCTTCTCTGGGCTCACTGGATAACCCACCAGAAAGCCATCAACATGGTGTTTGATATACTTGATATCAAGTATTTCGCTTGATAGAATTGACCACAGGTAATAGGTATTTCCTTTTCCCCTTTCCCAGAGGTGGATATTTTTTTCTGCCAATAATCTATTTTGCTAGACAAGAAAATGAAGTTCAAGTTAAAGTTAGTTCCCTGGATTTCTCAACAAATTTCTAAAACTGAGCTCCCTGCCATTGCCGTCACCATAATATCCCTACCCTCACCCTGAGCCCACATGCTCCATCCTTCCCATCACCTAAACAAGATTACTTTCACCGCCTTCATCATTAGTGCCAATTAATCATCACCATTAACATATCAGAATAATGGCCCTAGCAACTCCCAACTGGGAAGGGCCTGTTCCTACAACTGCAGGAATTTCCATATTAAAACTTTCAAGCTCCAAAGCTCTGGAATATACTAATGGAGATAAACCCTGTTGGAAAAGACCCCTGGGAGAAGCAAGGAGGTAAAGCGTGCCCCAGTCGCCTCTCAAAATATCCAGCAAGCAGCCATCGGGGAGCATGTGCCCGTTCTTTGAACTCCCTCAAAGTACCTTTCATCTGTTCTAAATCCAGGATCATCTTTTGTACAAGGCTTGCTGTTTCTGGATAAATCCTTGGCCCTTGTTCAAGCCCTGGACTGTGTCAGGATGTTCCACAGACCCCAGCAGGAAAGCATCGCTAAACGAGCCTTTCCAGCGGGACCCCTTTTCTGTGACACGGATTCCAAATCCCAGCCCAGAGCATCTGCGTTCAGCAGTACGACGAGGCAGCGACATTGCGTTCTCATTTCAACCCCCATCTTCCTGGAGGAGGCCCCCACACCTCCACCACAAGACCGTCATCGGTTGGTAGGTTCTTTCCTGAGGCACTCTATTTTTGGCTTCATATCATATCACGGACTCTCTTTCCCTGTGGAGCAAGCTGGTGAAACATTTTTACTTGCCTAAGCATTTGCCTCATATCTGACTCAAATCTCTAACCCGCAAATGAGGGGGAGAGCAAGCCAACAGGGCTCCGGGAGGAAGGCCTCCTGCTCTGCCAGCAGCCGGCACCTCAGTCCCAAGCCTTGCTGTATGAGGCTAAGCTGATATCCTCTCCTCTCTGAGCCCCCATCTCACTTCCCGTGTTAGAGAAAAAGTTTTGCACCATCTGCTTCCTTGGGTGTGGCAGAAGACTAACACTATTTTCCTAAGTGCATTTCCAAAATTAGACACTCTCTCCTGGTATTTTTTTTCTGGTTGTCAAATGATCTTTCACTGAAACATTTTTCTTTGTAGTTCTTAACTAGCTGGGCATTCCGCCGTATCACTGTTGATGTCATCTATGATGCCATGAAGGTGGCGGCCATCAACATTGCAGCCCACAAACTGTGCAGTCCCCAGGAGTTCTTTCATGGTTCCAGAGAGTTCTCTTTAAAGATCGGTGCTGCATCTGTTGGGCAATGTTGACAATGTCATCAAAAGTGATATTTCCACTGAGCTTAAGGTTTTTTCTGCTTCTTTCTGTATCTGGCTGGTTCTTTGGGGACTTTTATGATCAGAGGAGAGGCAGAAGGTACCACCTCAATCTGGGCCTGTCTGTTCTGAATGGTCAGTTCCACTGTAATCCTTAGACCCTTCTAGTCACTGGTTGCCTTGGCAATGTCATCATCAACCTTTTTTGGAGACAGATCCAGGGGGTCAAAGGCAGACATGACACCAACTTCCCCACTAGTGCACTTCAAGTATAGGACTGTAATCCTGTCTGAGTCAAACCTGGGCAGGACAGTACATGTGGCTGGTGTCAGATGAACCCAGATGTGAGAAGATGGAACAAAGTTACTCCTTGGCCTCCTCCAAGCCCAAAGCAGAAAGCTCCTTTGACATTTTTCCGCAGCCTCTATCTCTTCATTGCATTTTCATGTTGTGTGCTATCAAACCAAATCAGTGAGCAAAGCAAAGTGGTGTTATTGCTATTTTACAGAGGAGAAAACAGACCCAGAATAGCAGAGTATCTCTTTCAAGGTCTTGGCTATCTGGACATGCTTGGGGCTGGTTCCCAGATGTTCTAATTGTTGGGGCTCAACTCCTTATGCTTCCCATCTACTCCCCCATGTGTAATGAGCAAAAGTTACAAAGCAAGCCTGAAACCAGCCAAAGGGAGCAAGAAAATTTTGAATGGATTGAGATGTGAGGGGACTGAAAAGTATGCATTCAAACACACCTCATGCTCCTTGAGGACATTTTACCCTTAAACATAGAGGCCCACAGGCCACTAAAAGTCAGACACCCCACCCAAGACATCAGTGCTGGAGGAGGATGTGGGCATCAGCTCACAAAACACCTCCACTCCATAGAGGAGAAGAGCAAAGCCCAACAAGGTCACTGGTTAGTCAAGGCCACTCCAGGACTCAGAGGCTCATTAGATGCCTATTTCAAAAAGCTCTCCCTTTCGAACCTTGCCCCTCCCTCTATGAGAAGGACATGACCTCTTCACAGTGGTAGAGGCCCAGACATTTCACTGTGAGCCAGAAGAGTTGGCCCTCAGCCATGGACACAGGCAGAGTAACTGAACACCCAGCCAAGGAACTTCAGAGTGACTGGGAAGCACAGTCTATGCAATCAGCTCTGCAGCAGCCTGCCTCAGTGCCTGAACTTCCACCATTAGCTATCTAGCTCCACTGATTTTGACATGAAGGACTACAGTCCAAATGTAAAACTGCTACACAGGATCACTGATACCTGGAGCAATTTTTATCCATCACTACATCCTGATATAAGAGAATCAAAAGGCCACTGACAGAGGGCGGGGTCCTGAAGAGACAGAACACAAGACAGTTCATTTTGACAGCAAGAAAAGGAAAAAGGTGGCCCAAGCCCGAAACCTGGACCTCTGAGTAAGGAAGCTTAATCTAAGCTCTGACTCCTCAGGCTGGAGGCCAGTCCAGGATACTTGCGATCCAGGGGAAGGGAAAAGTAATGAAGATATATTCATAAAGAAACCCTCTAGTGAGCCAAAAAATAACACATGCAAGCTGGCTTATGTATTAAACATAAATAAATAAAAAAATGTGTAAAAGGAAGGTATTGGCTTATGAAACCCAAAGGTCAGAAGGTGCTTTGGCTTCAGGCCCAGCTGGCTCTCTTGTCTTCCTAGCTTTGATTTCCTCTGGGGTGGCTGCATTCTCCTCAAGGACAGCAAACACCACCCAGGTCAGCTAGCGTTTCACAGGCCAGCAACTGGTACCTCCAGCAGGAGAGCTGCTACTTCTCAAAGTGCAGGGCTGGACTCTGATTGGCCAACCTAAGACCACGTGCCCCTCCATGCTTTCCAGAGCTCCGTTGGACTGACAGCCGCAACTTTCAATCAGGAAGCTGGTGTAATCCAGATACCCACCACAGCCCGCTCCCTCGGCCCCTCAGGCCTCACGCTCCTATCCAGGATTCTGTCACACCGTGCGGGTCCTCGGAGGCCATCTCCCACTCAGGTGCTCCAGGGCCTTGGACCTGGTACAAGGGAGCAAACTGCTGGAAGGGAACCCAGGGCCCTCCAGCTCTGAGCAGCACAGTTTCCTCCCGAAGGGAACTGTCAAAAACACCATCCAAAGTCGCATCACATGTCTAATTGTCTGTTATTTGCTGACTGTCTCCTCCAGCATAAATATTAGCTCTGTGAGGTCAGAGACTCTGAATGTTTTCTTGCTTGTGGAATCCCCAGCATCAAGCACGAATGGTAGCTGGCCAAGGTGAGGACTCAGTAAACATTTACATTTGCAGACTGAAGCCTCAAATGCCCCCGAGGCTGTCCTCTGAGTTTCCCCTCCACTCAGGGTGGCTCTGCCCCAGGACAAGTTCAGGCCAACCACGAGTAGACATCTCTTCCCCTAAGCCAAGTATAGAGCTCAGCTCTTCAGGTTCCAGGTACTGAGGGGTCCTGCACCCCCTTCTGCCAATCAGGTAAGCCATAGAGGTCTGCCCACAGGTATGAGGCCCCTAATGGGCGAACAGCTGAGGGCAGCTCCAGGTAAAGGGTTGAGGGCCTAGGTTGGTCTGAGTCAGGGAGTCGGGGGCCAAGAGAACCAGGATTCTGGGGCCTGCCAGAAGGAGGTCCTGCTGGAGGGAGGAGAATGGAACAGGAAGGGGAACTGCCAAACGGCCTAAGCAAAGCTCTGCTTCCCTTGCCTAGACCTCTCGTTTCCTCTGTCTCTGGGAGGCGATGGGGGAATGAGCAGAGGTTGCTGCTGTTGCCTTCCTTTCTGCACAGACACCTGTAATCACCAGCTCCTTGGGACTCCCTGTCCCTGCGTGGAAGCCGCATGCCACAGTGACAACCCCAGCTCCAGACTGGAGTTGCCTAGCAACTCAGAGTCCTGAAAAGAAAGCAAGAAAGAGGAGCCCGACAGAAAGGGCAGAGGGAAGTGGGCCTGGCAGCCGAAGGAAATAATCAGGAGCAAACAGCTTTATGGACAGACTCAAAACACAGGGCAGCTTCGCAAGCCCTCAGGACCCTCCACCCCAGCCTCTTGCTGTCCTCTCACCCTCTGCTAGTCACCTGCCATCTTACCATTGTGATGCTTCCCTTTCAAACAGCTTACCTCCCTTTAAAATGCAAATCCTCTGGAGAGGGTCTAATGGTTGGGCTGTCCCACTTCAGTGTAGGGGGAGCTTATCAGACCCTTGGGGAGGAGAGAAGAAGAAATGGGAAATGCACTCTAATCCATTCTAATCCAGCCTGTGTTCTCCACTCTATTCTATATCAATTCAGTCCACTCCATTCTTCTCCATCCAAAATCTGTCCACTGGTGCAAGGCAAACATGTCAGGTTTGGTGTTGGACAGCCATCTGTGTGGTACTCAGTGAGCATCTTACTTCAGGGAGCCTCAGTTCTATCCAGAATAATCCCTAGTCATGGGCTGTTGTAAAACCCATCAAGCAAAGTCATGTATTTGAGAATACTTGGCACAATATTCGGCACAGAGACAGCATACAGTTCGTGCTAGTTTCCCTTCCTGAAGATTGAAGTCATAATGTTACAGTCACTGGGACCTCTGAGGTCTATGTAGTCCTCCCACTTTGGTGAAAACTAATCAGACTCTAAAATTTGGAGGTAAAATTTAGCTCAAAGGCTGGAGAAACTCCAGGAACCCAAAATTGATTTCAGTCCTTTCTCTTGGAAGACACCAGTGGGCAATGGCACAATGTTCTGCTCCTGAATTCATCAGTATTCCACTGTCTTTATCTTTCCAGTGCCATTCTTGCATCTGGTTGCCTTCGATGGTTCATTTCTGTTAACCTATAGTGGTGCTTCTGGCTCAGTCTACCTGTCACTATGGCAATGTGAGTCAGGGCTGGGACTAAGAATTTGTCTCAAATAGAGTTTGACATTTTCTGGCTGGTGTCAAACCTCTGGACAAAACCAGAGCTTCACATAAGATTTGACTGGCAAATGAAATTAATTTGTTAACTAACAATTTTGTATTTATTCATCCATCCATCTATCCTGTGCTTACTGAGTTGGGACTAGTTCTATACTAAGTGTAAGGGACACATGGAAAAGAGGAAACGGCCAGAAACAGCCTGAGTTTTCTGCCCAATAAAGGAACACTAGTTCTTTTGGAAAAAGTAGCACATTTTTCAAATCCAGATAGAGCAGTTCCTTTTGCCAGGGCAGGAGTAGTTTAGAGGTACTGGAGGTGGTCTAGGCAGTGCACAGGGCTCCTGCAATGCAGGGGACTTTTTGAAGCTCCTTACCCCTACCCACAGTGGAGAAAACAATTTGAAGAGGTAATTTGGCCTTTTCCAAATTCCACATTCCTGGACTCAACTGAACCTTGGAGAAAAGTATACCAAGGATGGAGAGAAAAGTGACAGACAAGCAAGGACCCCAAGGCTTGAAGGATATTAGAGCTGGTGGAGGATTAACAGGAGAGCAAAGAAGAGAAGACAAATGCACAGGTGTCGTTTCCACAGCCACCTGCTTGAGTGTCTGATGAGCAGTCTCATACAGCACCTTGGCCTTGAGTCTTCATTCATGTACAGCTCTCCAATTAGAGAAGGTTTTTGTCCTCCCTGTTGCCAAGGCTTGTGCAGTTTTGAGTATGAATGTGTGTGTGCATGCATGATGTGTGTGTGTTGGGGGAATGTCTGCGTGTGTTTGCTAAGGAAACGAAGGGGCACCTACAGTGCATGCACATGAAGTCTGAATTATGTGGGTGTGTAAAACTGTGTGGATTCATGATGGAAAACACCCTGATATTAAATCAACAACTAACTCAAAAGCCTGAAACCTTTGGAAATATCTGGTAATTTTTTTTCCAGGGCCTTTGTCTGGCTTTCTTCCTGGCACAAGTGTCAGCAGCAGAGGGATGATCTGAGTTAAGAGCCCAGAGTTGTTCTGGTGATTATCAGGACACCTGCACCATGACAGTGGTCATATTTCATATTTGCTTCAAGTGGACTGGTCTCATCTGTTGGTGGTTGACCCACTTTCAGGGCAAGACAGAAGACATGGGCATCAGAGGCTTGGTCTCTGTCTGATGGCTAACTCCTTCGGAAAGATGTTGGCAAGGAAGGGACCTTTGGGCTGCCCCTCCATGCTCCTTATTTCTGTCCTACTCAGGACGTTTTTGATTTCTTTAGACTCCCTGGGACATAGACCTTTGTGTGTGACCTGCTGTCCAGCAGAACACTGTCCCCCTCCCTCTCTGCCTCTTCAAACCCTCTGCATCCTGCTAAGCTGACACCACACACTCTCCACTGCCTCCTCCTGGACCGTCTGTGCCAACCACTCCTCTGGAGTTCCAGTCCATCTCTAATCATTTTCCATCTGACTTGTGTCTTTCCAACTGAGGCACCTCTTGCCCCACCACACTCCCTGACTTAGGCCACACCCTCAACAAAATCTGCTTCTCTTGAATTACATCTGCTGGAAGACTCGGAGCTGGCTTGCAGTTTATAGGAGCTGAGGACTTTAGTTCCTACACAGAGCCACTTGCTGTGAATCACATAATTTGAACCTCACAGTACCTTCTGGAGGAAAGCAGGAAAGAGCTTATTATTCCTACGTTACAGCTATGAAAGGAGAGATTTGGAGAGATTAGTGATTCAATCTAAAGTTATGTAGTCAGGCTAGTAAATCCAGCCAGCCAGTCCCAGTCTGCGCTCTTCTCATTGCAATGGTGCCAGGACATTTCTTTGATACCACTCACCTCCTCATTCCCATTGTTTGTTCTCCCCATAGCTCAGGGTCTTCCAGGTGATGGGTCCCTTCAGCGGCCTCCTAACTACCCTTAGTATCCAAAACCCCACCTGCATTGCTAACTCCTCGATCTGTATCTACCCCAGCCACGTCGGAAAGAGGTTTAGAAATTCAATCACTGTTGCTAAAGGTTGATAAATGACTAAAATAGAAACATGTAAAAGGAAATTTGAGTTAGAAGGTAACAATCCCTTAATCCACTTCCCCCAACCCCACTGGCAGTGGCTTGGAGGAGAAAGATCCTTTGGGCCTGTGCTGTCCGATATGGTCACCCCAGCCACATGGAACTACTGAGCATTTTAGAAGTAACTGATCCCAATCATGAGATTTTGTAAGTATAAATAAGTGCAGGATTTCAAAGACTTAGTGTGACAAGAAGGATGTAAAATATCTCATTAATGATTTTTATAATTATGGTATATTTAAATAGGAATATATTAGATAAATAAAATTAAAAATATTAATAAAACTAATTTCATCTGCTTTTTACCTTTTAATGTGGCTACTAGTACATTTTAAATTATAATATGTGAAAGGCTCTCATCATATTTCTGTTGGACAATGTTGATATGGAAAACAAGACTGTTCCTGTACTTGTAATAACTCCATGCAGGTAGCCATACACTCAGATTATGCTTGTGATCCTATAATCAGCAGCAATATGGACTCAGGACAGACTTCTTCTAGAAGATGGTGCTTGTTTCCACCCCAAAGTTTCCCCTCTGCCAGCTTGTTGGGCATCCCAGGGTCAATGGTCAGCCCCATCACAAAGACACGCAGCATCCCTGGCTGAGCCTAGACTGAATTCCCTGAGCCAGGCTCACAGCCTGGGCTGCAGGTCTCGCTAATGCTTCTGTCTTCCTGGCCTCCAAGGGAGGATCCTTGGTTAAAATCATGCCTTTAAACTCCCCAAGCTGCCGTGAAATGCCGAGAGGCTATGCTCTCTACACTCTCCAGTGTCTTTTAAGAGGTTGCTGGCTTTGACCAAAATAAAAGATCTCAGAATTAAAGACTGTTTAAATCAAGGTTAATGTCATTTGATTAGAGTACAATCTGGGGCCTTCATTGATTGGGTCCTTGCAGGGAAAATCCACCTGCCTTAGAGTATAACCCAAAGTTCCCCAGCTGACACTGGAAAGAGAATCTATTTATGAAAGGCAACTTCTGCCTAGGGTCTCAAGTATGCCTCCAAAATTCATCTTTGCCTTAAAGGTCTAGACATTATTATTAGCAATGCTGACCTAAAGAGGACAGTATTTCCCATTTAATACTTGGCGAGCATGCTGGCGGACTCAGGGTAAATTCAGGGCACTAGGACCATTGAACTGAAGTCAGTGGTCAGATCCTGGACAAGAACCACATGGTCACTTTCTGGTCACAGTGCATCTTCCATGGGATTGCTCACATTAGCCTCTGCTCTCGTGTCTTTGTCACCTCTTAATGGGGTAGGGAAAGTCCCTGAGACTATAGCTTGTCTCCAGAGATTCCACATAAACCAAAGGGGGCCACCCTCAGAGGCCACTGCCAGCCTCAACTCTGGCAGGAAACTTTGAATGAAGCGAAAACAGTAATGCACAAACAGCCATTCTCCACTAGAGCAACACCCCCAAGCCCCCTGAAACATAAATCCATAAAGCGACGAAAGTCTGAAGATCTCAGGCTGCCCCTCACTCTGAGGTGGGGGTCAGGGACACAGAACGATGTAATTTCATATGATTAAAAATATGTTGCATAAATAGGGCCAAGGAAAATAGAATAAAATATAAACTAAAAATAAATGGTTGAGTCAACTCATCTTTAATGCTTTTCCGTGTAACATCTATTTTGTATAATGGAATACGACTTTCATACTCCGACTGCAAATTTAACCTTGGCCACAAGTTATGATGTACATTACAATACACTTTTATTATGTTACACAGTATTGTGGTGGTTTTTTTTAATCTATTGCTAAGCCCCTAACAGTATGTCTGCGTCAGTGAAGCCCATCTGTCACAACCACAGTGGAGACATTATTATGTAAATAGTTCTAGGGCCTCCTTTTGGGGGAATTTAATATACTGTCCTAATATCCCAGCCAGAAAAAAAAAGTTTATGAAAAAAATCTTTTTTTTTTTTTTTTGGTTTGTTTCATTTGTAGAGAAAGGCAGGTTGAGTTGCTGAGGGTTGTTTTTTTTAAATGGTCCAAATCTCTTTTCTCCTCTCGCTCACTCACAATGTCTTTAAAAGCTAATGATATGGCTCCTAATAAAATAAAATAAAATACATGAGAGACTTCTTTTAAACACACTGGCTGAAGTATAGAGCATTAATATCAGGATGCCTAGTGCATTAGCCATCTTTTCTATATTACAGTCATATTTCAATAAACTAAGTTTTCTTAGCAGGTGCCATCTTGGATTATTTCTTTATTAGACTGAGTTATAAAATATGCAGAATGGTACGTTGAATATTTTGTTATTTATTGCCGGTTTTAAACCTCTGCCAAAATCCATACATCTAAATTTTCCTCCTTAGAGGTGGAAAGGCAACACCTGGAAAGGACGGACAGACACTTGGGCTTGCCGGGCTGTGAGCGGGGGAATGAGGGCAGGACCAAATGAAGTGTGGCTTGCACGCAAAAGATGCCAATTCCCCAGACTCCTCATTGTGTCTTAATTAACCAAGTCAGGATTTTAGCGCCTCACGAATAAAGGGGCTAATCATGGGCAGGAGCTGGGCCACGGGGACCTCCCAGCCCCACATCAGACATGGCTTTTAGTCACTCGAGCACCCCATGTTCACTGAGCACCGACCAAGCAGTGAGCTCTTTGAGAGAAGCAAGAGAAGTGAAATACATACTCAAGGGCAGGGAGAGGACAGTCTGGGGACAAAGCGATCACATGATCGTAGGGGTAGTTGAACGGAGGGAGCTGTGGTACCTGTCTGTGGCCAGTGTGAGGGCCACGTGGGTGACCGGCCATTCCTCTGCATTCTGCTTTCCTCAGTATGGATCCAGTCAAGCCCTCCCTGTCTCCAGACAGAGCTAGTTCAGTCAGAGTTGGGCAAATGACACCCAGAAAAAGTCCCTGTGGCTTAGCTACACCAGTTACCCAGTTACTTTCTTGGCATGGACCATGGTAAGAGTGTCAGAGAGAGAAAGTGACTGGGAAAGGACCCATCTGGGCCAGCCAGGAGCCCCCAGTTCGGAGAGGAAAGAGTGTCACATGGAGAACTGACTAGGTTCTTCCTGCACACACTGCAGTAACTCAGAATGGCCCGTGGAGATGAGAGGGTGGGAGAAGGAGGAGCAAATGACCTTCCCAGAGGGACTGAGTCTGAAGCTGGCTTTAAAAAGTCATAAGAATACTCTGGTTTCTCTTCAGATCATATAAATATTTCACCTTTTACTAAAAAGTTGTAAGAATTAGACTTGGAAGGAATGGGGAGCCCCCTGGGAGTAGAGGAAGGTCAATGCCCAGGTGTCCCCTCCCATCTCACCCCCCAGGGTAGCCAAGATCCAAATATGCCAAGTTCCCCTCATCTAGGTTAACGTCTCAGCTCTGCCATTTGTGCTGTGTGACCTCAGGCTATTTTCATAATCTTTATGAGCCCCAGCATCCTCACCTGTGAAAGGGGAGTGATGATGCTTACCTGGTAGGATTGCTGTGAGGAGCAGGTGAATTATCCTCTGGCACATAGTAGGTGTTCAACAAATGGTAACCTCATTCCATGAACTCATATAAATATATCTGTGGCATCTTATTACCCTGGGGTAGCAAATCTCACACCTTGATCCCTGCTCCAGGATCTCCTAGGGAACTTCTTCAACATTGAGACATACCTTCCCAGGTCTCCGAATCCCACTGCTCACCTGAGGACACATAAACTTCCTGGATCAGGGAGGGATTTTGGGGAGGCCAAGTCAGAACCTAAAAATGGGTAATTTCAAAAGGCCATATGAACCTTAAGCTGCTGTTGCCACAGAAGGAGGCCTGAAATTCCAGGAGGGTCCCTTCATCTCTTTAGGTCAGATCCCTATACATATGCAAAGCTTCAGGGAGGGGCCACACTGTATCCCCACCCAGTCACTTGCCCCTCAGGGAGGGTCTTGGCAGGGTGAGTGGGAATAGGGGCCTGAGGAAGGGAGGGCTCCTGCAAGAGCTGCCTGGGCTCCTAGGATGATGTCACCAGCAGTTGGGCTGTGGCCACAGCCCCAGAAGGTAAATCACAGGGCCCCTTCTAGGACTAGGTCTAACAACAGGAGCTGGCCTGTCCCCCACACTTCCCCTACCCACCAAGGCTTCATCTCTGCCTTCCGTCCTCAGCATGGGGCTGATGGGCCTTCCATTCCTACAGAAGTAAGGCCATGGATGGTGGCCCAGCCTGGCCTGGCCGCCCAGGAGTCCAGTCCCTAAGGACATCGCCATCAGGAGCTCTGGGTGTCAGGGAAGAGAAGGCAGCAGGAGGAAGGGAAGGACCAGGAGATGAGCCATCTAGGGAAAGGGCAGGGTGGCCTTCCAAGTGAGACTTTGTAAGGAAGAGCTGAACAAGAACCCCTTTTCATCTAATTAGCAGTTAAAACCATCCAGGTCATGTGGCAACTTCTCAGAGACTAATTATCTGCCAGCTGAGAGGCAGTGGGACAGTTGCCCAAGGGTGATACCTGGGGATGGAACCCTGGAGGAGACTGAGGACACCATAGTAGCCCAGGGGGCCTACAAGACATGCTCTTCCTCCTCCTCAGGGCCGGAGGTTGGCTCTGACACCCGAAACCATCTGGTAGACCCCTCCAGGATTGGCAAGATTCAAGGACCCCTCTGGTAGGACCCCACCACAGGCCTGAGATGCTGCACAAAGACGCTATCAGCTTCCATCTTCCATCTGAACACTCTCTAACCAAACTCAGCAATCAGATAAGCAAGAATACTAATATAAGATTGCACAAAATAGCATTTCTCCCCAAATCATCAGGAAGGGGCTTCAGTTTCTTATTCTACAGATGATGGGTTGACACTCAAAGACTTGGAGCTGGCCAAGATCACACAGGTTCTCTGGGGAACTCTGTCCCCCAGTCCCTGACTCCCACTTCTGTGCTGATTTCATAACCCAGAATTATTCAAGAAGAGGTCAGGGTGCTCTGGCATAGCCAGTCCACTCCTCCCGAGCCTGGAGTCGTGATGCCCAACAGCAAATGCTTCTTCCCCTGGCTGAACCCAGGATTCACCATGTCCAGAGCTGACTTAGCTGTTTGGGCATGAGTGGCTGATTAGTAAGATGAAAGCAAGCGCTTTGGGAGGGGCATAACTGGACAGACACGCGAATGCGTGGGGAAGAAGTCGGGGAAGAGGCAGCTCCATTTGGAAACACCCCCACCAGGAAGCAGATGTTCCCGCAGCTGGCTGGGCAGCAGGCCTGGCAGGAAGTTGCTCTGGCTCTGACCCCAAACCCCTTCTCACCCTTTCACTCTACCCTCCTCCTTCCCTCCTCCTTGCTCCCCCACTGCCTTCCCCTCTTTCTGCTCTTTCCTCCTTCTCTTCCCTTTGCTACATTTCCCACCCCACTGTCCCTCACATTCTGTCCCTTTCTTTCCCTGGCATTCATGACTGTGATATCTCTCTCTCCCCCAACGTCTGGCCATTCTGGTGCTGAGTAGCTCATCTGGGAAGAATAGCCGACCTGACAATGATTTGGTATTTTTCTTCTGGCCGAAACCAGGTTGTTCAGACACAAGCAAAATGTGCCCAAGGAGAGAGGAGGAAGAGAAGAATCTTGTCTAAGGACACATTTAATTTTCATATCCCTTCCATATGATAGATGGATAGAAAGAGAGAAAGATGATCAGCCCATTCAACTGCCAGATCTCACCGAGGATAGGCATGAAATGATCTACTTTTCCCCATCCCTGTTTTTGAACAGGCCCTGATAAATCTCCTTTCCCATCCTTAATCACAACCCAAGCATATCTCATTGCTATCCAATCACTTCCACTTATTGAAAGGTGCCAGTGAGTTGAGCCTTGTTTATAACTCCATTGTACACATATAAGTACCATTTCCCCCCTTCTCCCAACACTGGCCAACCCGTGGCCCAAAGGACAAAGAGATGAGAGAGGGAGACTGATTACTTGTAGGACATCTCCTACTCCCTCCCTTTAATGCAAAAAAAGGATAGATGTGAAGATGAAAAGTAACAAGTGTCTTTTACAGATATGGTACTATTGTGGTCCTTCCTTGAATGCATTGGCCATTGTTGTCTGTTGGCTTCTAAACCTTAGTTCACTCATTCTCTCATGGTGGGCATGTCAGAATCTTCATAGTCCACTCACAAGCCCCACCCCTGCATAGTGCCCTTAGATGGGAGGTCAGCTCACCTCCCCCTGTTGTAGCTGTCATCACCTCCTCTGCCTCAACAGTGTGGTCTTCTCCCCAAGCAGCCAACTGGTTGATGGATCTACCAGACAGTAGGAAGTGCTATAGAGGAGAGTGTATGCATGCTGGAGGAACAACCCAGTGTCTACCTTTAGAGACATTCTTCGGCTGGGAGGTCCAGAACTTCATGATCTCATCCCTTACTAGACAGCTTTGTGTGTCAGTGGAACTTTGAAGTGGAGAAGAGCTGAATTCAAATTCTAGTTGACAACATGCTCACTGAGTGACTTTGGGCCAGCTATCAGCCTCTTTTGCACAGAAGTTACTTCACCTGCAAAATGGGGATAATAATATCTTCCCTCCAATGCTGCACAACATGATTGCACTCAGCCCAGGACTGGCACAAAATCACCATCCGGTCAGTGCTAGACACATTATCTTACCTCTTGCAGCCCAACTTTCCCCATATGTAAAATGAAGAGAAGAGTCATGAGTTCCCAAGTTCCTTTTTAGTTTTTATTCTAGAGAGAGTGTACATGTTTCTTTCCTCCAATGAGGTATTAGCTATGTCTATGTGGCCGGAACACAAATCTCCTTTCATGCCCTCCCAATTGTATATACGGAGCAGAGAGGCTGGGGGATTCAACTATGAAAAACCCAGTCTTTGAGCATCAGTTAGCATCACTCAGGAGCTGGGATACACACCCAAGCTAGACCCCTCACCGAAACTAAGGAGTAACAAGGATGGATGATTCAGTGCTGGAGACGAGATACCCACAGCACATAATACCAAAGGGACCAAACTGCCATTTGGATCTGGAAAACAATAATTTCTTACTGTGAGATTTTTGTTTCCTAAGTCACAAACCACACATCAACCACACAAGCCATCTCTAGGAGATGGATCAAAAATTGCAGTATCATTTTCCTACCACATTTGGGGAATTGAAAAACAAAAAAGGAACTGCTTTTGCTCAAGGTCACTGTGTCTAAATCGAAACTCTCTCTGATAATTAGTTTACTGGCCAAACTGCTTCTGAAGTACTTTCTCCCTCTCCTGGGCCATCCCTAGGGCTCTGCTAGGAGCAAGGACAGGAGATCTGAAATCTTGGGGGTTCCTTCTACTTTTTTCATTTTCAAAATGGTCAGACTCTGGAAGCCACTGAGACTCCTTGAGGGAAAAGCAGAGCATTCATTCAGAGCATTCTCCACTCTCCCTGGGTTCCCAGTGAAGACAAAACCCAAGAACCAAAAAGATACCAAAAAGAACTCAACCCAATGTTGGGATTTCCTAAAAACTCATGATGAACTTGGCCATGTCAACAGCTTTTATGATGAATTTGATATCAATGACTCATAAACAGATGGATTAAGTTTCCCTCCAAACACACATGTGCTGGAGAGTTGCAGCTGAGAAAATGCTTAGACCCATGCATTTCCAAGGGCTGGTCAGCTCCAAACAGAGTGGGATATTTTGCTGAATCCCAAATACTGGCTTCTTTTCTTGTCCCTAAAAATAACTCAGCTGTCCAGCTGTTGGATGGATATTTTCTCTTTTGGTTTTGTTTCATTTGATTTTCTCACAAAGCACCAGAGTGATAAATGACTTCAAAACCTGGTAGAATGTTCTAGGGAAATTAGACAACCAGAAAAGTAAAACATAAAAAAAAAACCAAAGCCTGCCACAATCTGACATCATTGCCCTCAGCAGGCATTCTGTCCCTTGAACATTACCTGTCTTTACTTCCCTGCATCAGTCAACAAAACCCCGAGATCTCTTTTCTCTGGGAACTCTTTGGGATTATTTTGGTCCATGGGAATATGCAAATCAATCATTGAAACCATTTTTTGAACACCTAATATGCACCCACAGTGTTCTGAGTGAATGTCTACGACAAGACCCTTGCCACAGTGAGTTTATGATCTAATTAAGAAGCTCCTACAAACGCACGAAGAAATTAAGAGATAATAACAGATGGTTTAGGTAGGTAAAAATTAATGATACAAGCATTAAGGGCTTTAGGAATTGAGAGAATGGAGAAGGCATTGTGTGTACCAAAGAGGCCAGAAATAATGATAATAACCAACATCCATTAACTGTCGTGTTTTGGGGACTTTCACAAGTGTTTTCTCTTTGGATCTTCACACAAGCCCATTAACACAGACAGGGATTGGTTTTACAAATGGGAAATAGGGACTTGGGAAGATTAAATGTCTTGTTCAAGGTCACCCCATTAGTAAGTAGCAGAGCAGGCTTACAGCCCAGACTGATGGCTTCTAACCCAGGCACCTGTGCCTCATGCCACACCACTTTTTCTAAAAGTTTGTTAAAATCCGATTAGTAGGTAACTATGGCCTTATTCTGCAGACAGCTGGAACCTCCCGGACATTTCTGAATATGTCCAAAGTTGACTTGTACCCTCCCACCTCCCCTTTTTGCTAATGAATTGCACCCATCTGGGATTTTTTTTCCTCCCCTCTCCCATTCTTGAAGATTCAGCACAAGTTTTTACTCTGGATTTCCCCAGCCTAAAATGCTGACTCGTTTTTGGAACAAATAGAACGTAATTACTGACTCTACCTCTCACTTGTCAACCAATTATGCACTGGACTACACATCACTTCTACTGTTATCTTGGACTTTTACTTAAATAATCTTAGGTTCTTGTTGACTACGTCCATGTGTCATCTCCTGCAGAGATTAGCTGCTCTCTGAGGAAAGCTTTCATGACTGGTACGTGGTCCCAACTGTTTTGAGAGTGGTCCAGTTTTATGTTTAGTAAATATGTGTTAACAGGAGTAAAAATCTCCACCCTGTGATGATGGCACCCACACCTTCAGGCCTGTCTCCCATCTTGCTGTGGAACTCTCCACCTGCATGTGCCACATGCTTCACAAGCTCTTCTCCTAAAACTATCTTCTCTTCCAGAGGTTTCTCTTGCTGCCAGTAGCAATGTAATTCTCCCAGTCAGCCTCCAAAGGTGATCATCAGTTTTGATCATGATGCCCTGGAGTCCTGTTAATTGTTCTCTCGATGTTTCTTATAAGTAAAAGTATCCTACCTTGTGCTGGATGAGCTGGCAGAGATAAAAGAAAGAGCAGGTTCCTAGGAGAGCTCCCTGGCAAAGAAAGGACAAGATACACAGGGAAACAGTTAGACAACAATGCGGGCTCCTGTCTGATCAGTTCACACTGCCAATGCCACACTTCAGAAGTGGAGGCAATGGGCTTGGGTTGAAGTAGCCCACAGGTGCTTCCTGGAAAAGGGTTCGAGCGATCCCTGGGGGTAGGGAGGATGGCGTTGGGAGAAGGAGAAAGGGAAGGCTCTAGGACTGGCCCTGTGGGGGAGAAATGAGAAGATAAACACAAGATCCCCACTCCTAGGCATCAGAAGTCGCCAAGAGGGAAGACAAAGTGAAACCAGTATAGGGAAATACTTGAAATCCAAACAGAGGATAAATCATGTCCAATGGGGATAGCTCAGGGAGCTAAAGAAAAAAAGATACGAGAACCAACATTCAGAACCTGAACTGCCTACTCCTGCTCTTTCAGAACAGCCTGGTGTAGTCAGAATCCCCACGGCAGTATTCTAGGGCTGCTCTTACCTGGCCATAGTGCATGCATGCTGTCAGCAGGTACATGTCAGAAAGAAAGAGCAGGTCCTTCACTCTGCCTTTGAGAGCCTCTCCCTTCACTGCCAGAGCTTGGCTCCTGAGATGGTTTGGGGTGTCCCCAAAAGCAGGAACCTCAGGGAGCAGCTTCAGGGAGGCTGGAAGTATGTGGGCAGCCGAAGTCACTGGATTTCGGCTTTAGTGACTGGGTTGTCTCCATGCCCCAAGGTGATTTTTCAAAGGCACAGGAGGAAGTCAGTCAACATGCAAAGTTCCCACCTGGGAAAGGCATTGGGAACTGGCCTCAGAACCCCATCTTTCCTCTCTTTCCTTGCTACAACAGCCATGCAAATGCAGCCACCCCAAGGAAAGAAACTTACAGCGAGCATAAACAACTGAGGGCCCCAACAACTAAGATTTTAAACCCATCTCAGCTGCCACACTGAGTCTACAGCTCCCACAGGCTTCGTCTCACTGTGACTAAATATGGCAGGATCCTAAGGAAGTTTCCTGGGAAACAAAGGCCTCCTTTGTGGTAGACTTTTATCTCATGGGATTCCCTGCAGCTTTGGTGAACCTTCCTTAGGCTAGTCCAGGACGCTTCCACCCAACCTTCTCCCCGCCCTCACTAAGTCAGACAAGCAACAAAGTCTAACAATCCATCAGCCTTCCCTGGTTTCTTCCCTTTTTCCTGACATGGAGGCAATTCCCTACTTCACTTCTCCCTAAGCTCAGAGAGATCAGTAGGGAGAAGAATGCCAATGAACTCATTCTCACAGAGGGCCCAGACAACATTCACCGCACCTGCTTACATCTACAAGCCGGTAGGTAATATTCCTTACTCCAGGAAGAATTCAGACCATCTATATTACCTTGAGTAAGGGATATTTTAAATACTTCAGCCAGAGTTTATTCACTGCCTTCAGAGCTCCAACCCCCAAACAGTGTCCTTCCTCCTGCCTCCCCACAATTGCAGAGACTAATGGGGTATGTAAGGTACTACAGACAAGCCTTGAGCTGACCAACCATTCCAGTCAGTTCTTTTTTCTTAATATGTCTTTCATAATACTCATCTTTGGAGAATAAAATAGTAAAAAAGAAAAAACTTGGGGGGAAAGATATTTATTTTGTTTTTACATAAAATAGTTGTAGAATGTGTGGACCTAGATGATGCTCAAGAGAAAGAAGAAGGAAGAAGAGCTGGGAAGGAGGAGAAATTATGTCTCAAACCTGACCCATTTCTTTTGTATTGCAAAATTATTTCCCATGCACAGAAAAGGACCTAAATGTGTAATAAATAATTACAAAATGAGCACTTGTGTAATGTGTCCAGCATCCCTGCAGTACTCCACCGTCCCCTCTCAACTATCAGATCACTTGTTGGCTTTTCTTTACACTTTTATCACCTGAGTTGCATTCCTAAACACCATCGTTTACTTTTGCCTGTTTACAACATTATATACGAGGAATCACACGTGTATTCTTTAGTGTTTGAATTCATTTGCGTAACATTTGGTTTTCGTGAAATTCAGCCACTTTTGAATGTATTAATAGCAGTGGTTCACTAATTTTCATTGCTGTGTAGTGTACCACTATATTAATGTACCAAATGTTATTTATTTATTCTACCGGTAATGGACATTTGGGTTGCCACCAGCATGGGCTATTGTGAACTATCTTCTGGTGTGTGTGTGCATGCGTGAATTTCTGCTGACTGTATACTTAGGAGTAAAATTGTTAAGTCATAGGGTGTGTATGTCTTCATCTTTGGGAAGCACAAACTGTTTTCCAACATGCTTGGAACTCACATGTGAATATTAATAATTCACCTGTTTAGATTTGTTCATATATTTTAACATACAAAAAATATAATCTATGAATAAACACAATTTTATCTCTTGCTTTTCAATTCAAATAATACTTATTTTCTTCACTTTTTTTGCTGCATGGGCTAGAATATCCAATATAATGTTGAATAGAAATGATGATAGGGGGCACCTTGGTCTTGGTCATGAGCTCAAGAAAAAACTCTGCCAACATTTCTTCAAAAGTGTTATTTAGGGTAGAGTTTTCATAGACATCCTTTACCAGAAATATTTTGCCTTTATTACAAGAAAGGCAAATATCTATTTCTAATTTGCTAAAGTTTTCTAATCATGAATTTTATCAAATATTTTTCTTGTACCTGTTGAAATAATCAAATATTTTTTCTAGTGTATTCTGCTAATGTGGTAAAATATATTATTAATAATTGATTTTCAAATATTAAACCAATTCTGTATTCACAGAATAAATCCACATCAGAGGTGACAAAGTATTTTCCCATATATTGCTAGATTTGGTTTGTTAAGATCTTATTTAGGATCTTTGTCTAAATGTGCGGAAGGGGCATTGACCTGTGATTTTTCTTTCTTTTTTCACAGGTTTTATTATAAAGTTTATGGTGGCCTCATAAACATTTTAGAAAATATTTCCTGGGGTTTTTTTTTTCCTTTTGTCCCTCTATAGAAAAATTTGGTTAAAACTGGTATTATTTCTTTCTTACATGTTTGGTAAAATTTGCTGGTGAAGTCTTTTGTTTATGAAGTTTTCCTTTGGGGGAAATTACAAATTAAATTCCTTTATTAGCTATAGAACAATTCAGATTTTCAATTCCTTGTGTGTTGCATTTAATAAATGTCTTTTTCTAAAAAATTTTTATTTCAATTAAATTTTCAAATTTATTCCATAGAGTTATTTATAATATACAATCTTTTTTGTTTTTTATGTTTCTTAGAGCCATAATGATATTTTCTTTTTCATTATTTGTGCCCTTTCTCTTTTTTCATGATTAATCCCACCAGGAGTTTATCAATTATTTTATCCTTTTCAAAGACAGACTTTTTTAGATTCAATGAGCCTTTATTTTGTATGCTTGTTTTTAGTTTTATATTTTGTTTTATCTTTATTACTTTATTCCTTTTACCTTCTTTGTGTTTATTTTGAAGTTTTGTTTCTAACTTTTAAAATGGATGCTTATAAAATAATTAAAATGGATGCTTATATTAATTTCCATCATTTCTTTTTTTATATGTGCATTTATGAGCATAAATTTCCTCAACAAATATTTCTTTTGCAGCACTCCACAACTTCTGGGTGTGTTTTGTGTTTATTAATAATCTAATTCCAAATATTTTTTATCATGTTTTGTGACTTCTTCTCTTTGACCAATGGGTTTCTAGAAGTACATTTCTTAATGTCCAAACAAATGAAGACTTTTCTAGTTATCATTTTATTCATCTGGATCATTTGTGGTTTTGTTAAAGAACATAGTCTGTATGACTTCAATACTTTGACATTTTGAGACTTGCTTTATGGCCTAGGATGTGGTCAAATTTTATCAATGTTTCTGAGTACTTGAAAAAAATATACATTCTGTAGTTGTTAAGTGCAATGTGCTACACACACGCACACACACAAACTCACATTTTGGGGGGTAAATGTTGTTCATATATTTCAAAACATCTTTTATACCCCCACTCATTTTTCTTTCTGTTTGTTCTTCAGTAAATGAGAGAGGTAAGCTAAAATATATATTGTGAGAATAGATTTGCTTACATTTCCTTTCAGGTTTGCGCATTTTTACTCCATTTGTAGGTCACATTTTAGGTGCATTTAAATTTAGAATTGTTATTTCTTCCTAGTAAGTCGAAGCTTTCATCACTAAGAAATTCTAACACTAGTAAAGTTTTTGCCTTTAACCCTACTTTTTCTGATCTTAATGTAGTATATCCTTTTCTATGCTTTTACTTTTAATTTTTAGTTATCCTTATGTTTTAATTGTGTATCTCAAAAAACAAATATAATTGGGATTTTTAACCCAGTCTGATAATCTTTCTCTTTTTACTGGAGTATTTAGTGAATTTGTATTTAATACAATTATTGATATCTGTGTATTTAAATCTATCACTTTACTATTTGCTTATGCCTTGTCTTTCTTATTCTATGTTGCATTTTCTCTCTTTTATTTCTCTCATGGTTTAATACTTTCAGGGGATGGTTATATACTAGTTTGCTAGTATTTATTTTTCTATTCTCTTAATGACTAAACTAAAAAGTAAACTTTGCATCTTTAGATTATCAAGGTTTAATATTAATTGGAAACTTTCTGCGTAGGAAAAAAACATCAGAGAATGTAATTTTCTTTATCTTTCTCCTAAGATATATATAACAGTTTTTTTTTTTAATTGGGGGAAAACTACAAAGCATTTACAATACCATGTTTACAGTCACAATTTGTAGTGAGCTGATTTCCCAAAATATATTACCACTCAAGTTGACTTATCTTGTTACATTCAAAAACCTACTCTGTCAAAGTGGTCCATAGAGTTCAGGGATCATTTCTATAGTCCATTCATTTTTTTTATTCTGCATCCCCAGGTAGCCCTTTCCTGAATGACTCATTTTTGAATAATAATCTGTGTTTGAAAAACTGCTTTTCAGACATGATATCTCACCGGCTATTTATAAAATATCAAGAATCGGCTTGTGAGCAGGTGATAGAGGACAAATCGAACCCGCATATTCCGTCTCAAGTCGAGGGCACTGTCCACTGCACCACCACAACTCCACGCCCTGACACGCCCCAGCCATGCACGGCCCATTTTACCCGCCTGATGGTGGCCACTCACAGATACTGAATTTTTCAAATCCCACCGTCTGTACAGCACAGAATGATAGGTCATCTCTCTAGCAACTACAAGGATACATTGCAAACACAGGCAAGAAAGTGTGTCAGCTGTGTTTGGTGGGGGAGGGGTAGTTTAAATAGACAATTATCAAAGTGAGGAAAACACAGTGCTACATCACACACACATATATGATATATATCGCAATCAGGCATATGTGTGCATGTGTGTAAGGAAGTTTGGAGTTCAAATCGTCGTTACTATTCACTTCCTTAGTGACACTGAACAAATCACTTCACCCTTCATTTATTTTTTATTTTTTTTATTTATTTTTTTTTTTTGAGACAGAGTCTTTCTCTGTTGCCTGGGATAGAGTGCTATGGTGTCAGCCTAGCTCACAGCAACCTCAAACTCCTGGGCTCTAGTGATCATCCTGCCTCAGCCTCTCAAGTAGCTACAGGTGTGTGCCACCATGCCCTGCTAATTTTTTCGGTTTTTAATGGTCTGGCTAATTTCTTTCTATTTTTAATAGAGACAGGGTCTCGCTCTTGTTGAGGCTGGTCTCAAACTCCTGACCTCAAGCAATCCTCCTGCCTAGGCCTCCAAGAGTGCTAAGATTACAGGCTTGAGCCACCATGCCAGGCCAAAATCACTTCACCTTTCTAAGCCTTGTGCCTGTGAAATGTTAAAGGAAGCACACGTGCCTCCTAATCCCTTAGTATGAGATTTAGTGAGTTGCTTATCATGTACCTGACACTAATAAATTTTCTATAAATATTGGTTATTATTGACCTTAATTATGGATTCACTCAAATCATTTAATGCATAAACAAATATTTCTTCCATAAAATCTTAAAAAATCATGAACTTGGTCTAACAGGCAGTAAGGGATATCATATTTCAAGCATGTGAATTAATTAATTTAGAGACCGTCCAGGAATAGCAGCCGAGGGAAGATGACACTGAGGTTGATGGTGAACAACAGCTTTTTCAGAGGTTTACGGTATACTTGTCCCTCTTCTAAGTCCTTTAAATACGTTAGCTCATTCAATCCTCAGGACAATGTAGATATTTGTGTTTGATTTTAC
>CAUYRT010090761.1:0-13995 GCA_963574885.1 Lepilemur ruficaudatus | reverse complement strand
TGCTCAAAGGGTGGGAGCGAACACTGGGGAATTGGGGGGTGAGGGGTAGACCCAAGTCTGAGTGATGTGGGGGGACACTGTGGAGGGGTGGGATATGCTTGAAAAGTAGTTGGGGAGTGGAATTAGGGGTCTCAATAGGGGAAAGGAATTCCTCAAAAACTGATTCATGAGATTAACTGTACACCTCGGTAAATTCACTGAAAATCATTTAATTGTACACTTAAAATGAAGTGTTGGTTGTACGTAGATACAGTTGGAGCACTATGTATGTACTCTCTGGACTACTTTGATGGAGTAGGTTTTTGAATGTAACAAGATAAGTCAACTTGAGTGGTAATATATCTTGGGAAATCAGCTCACTACAAATTGTGACTGTAAACATGGTACTGTAAATGCTTTGTAGTTTTCCCCCAATTAAAAAAAAAAAAGAAAAAGAAAAGGATTTTATGAAAATAGAAGTCTGCAAGTTCCCCACCTCTGGCAGATGCTGAGTGTTAACTGTGAGTCTTTTTATGCTAAACAAAGTGAAATGATACCATGGTGCACCGAATAGCTGTGATTTGAGCAGTTGTTCCTGAAAGTGGGAAGAGAAGTGACTCATCACAGAGCACAGGGTGGTATGTGTTTGCCAAACACAAAAGACATGGAGCTAGAACAGTTACCACCATATTTACATCATATGCAATGTTTTAATTTCAGTGAAACATCATCATCTGTCAAATTAGTGATTTTATTAATAATATTTTGCTTTTGTATTTATTGTACTGATTTTCTAAATCTCTTTATGGATAAACATAAGTGCATTACGTAATTCCACGTTTATACTAGTTTAAGCCCACTTTGGGATTTGGGACTTTTTTCTTTTTTTCTGTTTAAAAGGGCTCTGTACATTACTCAAGTTTCAAAACATGGCCAACACAGCTGGCCATAGAACAGAAAGAGCATCACTCCCATCTGGTGGCAGACATTAAAATATTGAGCATAATCCCCAAACAGAAATTAATCTAACTCCAGACTGCAGACTAGTCAATTAAACTCCTATTTCAGAAATGGCAAACAAAATAACTGCTAAACAATCTACCATGTGACCTCAATTTGAAGATGTACTTCCAATATAATAACTATTTTAGGTATTACTAAATACCTACTGTAAAAACACAACTTAAGAAATATTCATATTAAGGGATGAAACTATTTATAACACAATAAATGTATTTTATAGTCTTTCAAATAATTATTAATGTACGTGATAAAGGTAAATTTCTAAGTTACAACCTAGTTACTTACATTCAAATTCTGTTATGAATACACACATACATATATTTTTTTCTTTGACAAGAAAAGATACAAAGGTTTTATAAAATAAACTTATATTAATAGTATTTTAGGTCATTCATTCATCCCAAAAACTTCTTTTAAAGACAGATAAACTGAACCACTTTTCTGGGCAAGAAAAATATCATCCAAAAATGAAAATGGAGCCCAGTATGAAAATAAATAAATAAATAAAAATGGCAAAAAAAAAAAATACTTGGAAACAAGTTAATCATACTTTATATGAAATTAGTCAAAGATCAAATAGGCTTAATAGAGTTCACATCATTTGCCTTTACCTTTCATACAATTTCAATCCTTTGACAAAAATGCATGCACAATTTATAGTAACACTGTTGTGTCACCATGGAAACCATCCAAATGTACTCATCTCTGAATCTCATGAATAAACTGTGAGTTAAGGTGGTTCTCAATAATGATATTCTTTGGCTATATGGAAAAAGGGGTACAATAAGATTTCATTTTATGCTTTGATTCTTTTGGTAAATTCATACATAAAATACTGTATTTTGTAAATTGTATAAGAAAGTATATGGTATAGAAAAAGAAAAAAAAAGGCACTGGCTCAATTTTCAGAAGTTACTTCATTTCTGAGTGTTGGTTTATTTCTGGAATCACTTTTAGCTCTAAATCCCCTGATTGTAAATCTAACCTTCCTGTTTCCCTGATTTTAAATTAACCAAGGAACTTAACTATTGTTACAAGTCACACACAAGTGACTCCTTTTATAATGAATTAGTATAAAAAGATAGAGAAAATTGATTACGTTTTTCAAAGTATAAAATTGAATTTTAAAAATTTAAAACATTTAAAATATATAAAAATCTAATTATTTAGCTTTTGAGATAATTATTAACTTTTTGAGTAAAATTTAAAATGGTTCAGCTATAGAATTCACCAGAGCCTACCTTCATAGGTAGCCTACCCCATGAACATTACTCAAAATAATAAATGGAAATGGATTAAAGAGAGTTCATCTTCTGAGGAGGTTCCTTCTCTATCAGGCAAATTTAGAACAGCTCATTAAACATCAATGATATTCTTTTATCAGATCCTTAGTGTTATTTCTTAAGTTGAAGATTTATCTTTCTATTAAAAAAAAAGAACAAAATTCCATCAAATTCTATTCTGTCCTACCATGATGGCCTCTGCTTCATTAGCTTACTGAAATGGTGAAGGTTGAATTCCCAATAATCTCAGAGGTTTCTGCTTCAATTATCATTAATTAAATGCAATAAGCAAATCATTCTTTTTATAATTCTGCATTAAAATGTTTTTATAAAGAAAATATCCAAATGAATCCCTATGTTAGATATGGCATTCATGTTCTAAAAAGTTGAAAGCCATTACTATCAAGTAGTGAAGAATAAGATACTGAGAGCAAGCCTTTATTAGTATAAACATAGTGTTAGGCATTTCTATAGTCACATAAAAACATGATGTGGTGGACATCGGGTCATCTCTCAGCCATGCTTGAACAAAACAGTTCTCAGAACACCTGTTCTCACACGGATTGTTTCTGGTTGATCAGCCTCAAGACGCCTTGTGACTTGTAAACAAGCCAGGGCGCCTTGACCCGCAAACGGGAAAGGGCAAAGGAGGAGGCACAAACATCAACTCCCTGAGGCAGAGCGGTGAGAACCAGTCCATGCTGAGACAAAAACATTCTGAGAACAAAAAATAGCGGTGGGAAAAGTTGGGGTAGACTGGAACAGATGCCAAAAGAACAGTGTTAAAAATAAAGACACTGCAGTCAAGAGGTGCTGCAGTCTTGTACCGTCTTTGTGTGTTTGTCGTTTGTCGTTTGTCTTCTGTGTTCATTTCTCCTCCCCAAGTGGGGCCACAACAAGTGGCGCAGCGAGCAGGACCGTCTTTGTGTGTTTGTCATTTGTCATTTGTCGTTTGTCTTCTGTGTTCATTCCTCCTCCCCAAGAGGGGCCACACCACATGATCTCACTTATCCCTCAATAATCTAATGAGGTACAAATTATTATTATGTATATTTTATATTTGAAGAGAGATTAAGGAATCTACTCAAGGTATCAGCATGAATACTGAATTCAAAAGCCTCCCTGACTCTAAAGCTGGTGTATATATAATCCCTGCTCAAATAGTGTGGGAAAAAAATCACAAAATTTCAAATAAAGTCAAACTACAAAATTGATGTGCATTTCGTAAAGGAAAAATAACTGACCTTATATATTTTTTTTAAATTATGAAGACAATATTTTTGTTTTGACTTTTTACCACTTTAAATAGATGATATTTATTTTTATATATTTATATTATATCTAGTAACCTAACACTATTGTCATATTAATACAGACTACCATTATATTCCTCAAAATCCTCTTTTGTTACATATATGCTGATTGTTTGATATACTCCTGGATACTATTTACTAATATTTTATGTAGAATTTTTTTTTTTGCATTGAAACTTAAAAATGAAATAGAATCATCAGTGTCCTTTTTTAAAAAAAAGTTTTTAGAAGTGTCTTGAATCTTTAACATTAAAGTTATGGTTCTCCAAAAATTACTGAGTTCTCCATATTTTTCTTGTTTGATATAGTTTAAATAATGTTGCAATTATCAGTTCTTTAAATATCTGATAATATTCAGCTATATATCCATCTGTTCTGGTGTTTTTTTGATAACAGACTTTTAAATTATTTATATGGCTTATTCCAGTTTCCACTTGCTCTTGGGTACATTTTTATAATTTAAATTTTCATAAGAACTCATTCCCTTCCTTGAGGTTTTCATGTTTCATCAGTGCAGAATCACAAACAATATTCTACTGTGCTTCTTTTAATCTCTCGTTTCTGGAACTATTTCTGCTTTCTTATTGATAATCGTATATATTCTTTCTCTACATGTTTTCCATAATTTTTGCCTTGAGGAGTTTTGTCTTCTTTTTCAAAGAACAATCAAATTTTGAATTTATTTAACCTTTTTACTTTTGTATTCTAGTCTAATGACTCCAGTTTTCATTGTTATTAAATTCTGTTTTCCTACATTCTTTTGGTGTTCTTTTTCTAATTTTCTAAGATGAGTACTTGATTTATTTTTATCCTTTTTCTTTAATAACAAAAGCATTTAAAGCTAAAATTCCATACTGAGCACAGCTCTTACTGAATGTGTATATTTTGTTAAAAGAGATCTTCTTTTTCATTAACTCATGTATAGTCTGTAATTTCACTTTGGTTCTAAGAGTTATCTAAGAGTGTTTCTTAATTTCCTAATAAATTCTTTTAGTTTTCTAATAAAGTTGCCTAATAAAGTATTTTAGTTTTCTAATAAAGCTTATCACAGAATGTGACCTATTAAAAATCCTTACTTTTTTGAATTTATAAAAAGTTGAAGTATCTTTTTCAAGGACTTAACTTCCTAAGATGAATTCCTTCTCATTTTCAATTTTGTGATTTTTAATAACGTAAAATTTCTCCAAAAGGAATCTTGCCATTTCAACATTGTAAGATAAATGTGTAACCCTCATATACACCATTATTGAAATGAGGTAAAATCTTGTTGGATATTTTAAATATCTATCAACACTACATTCCTAGTGTTATTTCTCTTATGACAGTGAATGAATTTTACTCAGAACCCTTTAAATTCTGTTTTTCATTTAATCCCGTATCCATCTTATTAGAAACTGTGGGATAGCAAAGGGCATGCTATAGCACTGAATAGTGCTATGCATTTCATTCAATTCATAAAGTTATGTGCATGTGTTTGATACAGCTGGCCCCTTGGTTTAGTTTTCTCTCTCAGTTTCACATTTTGCTTCAAATGTCGAGTACGGAGTTTATATCTAATATTTCCTCATCTCTCCTTTGTAATTCATACATTCTCCAAGGGTCAACAGTCCCATCAGTCTTATCATCAAGGTTTTATTTCAGGGGAAGAAGTTGTTAGTCTTGATAACACAGCCATAATATTAAAGGAAAATAATATCATATAGGAAATTCCATCTTGGAAATCACATTTGTGAAAGATTTTTCTTTTAATCAGGGTAGAAACACTAAAGGAAAGATAAACCATGTATATACAAGGAGATACTGGAGGCATGTTAAGCCTAGTTACAGTGCTAAATCACTGTGTGAAATTCAAGAATTTTAAGCATTCTACTGTATTATGTAGACAATTGTGAATTAGTTTACTGTCCTTAAAATTAAAGAAATATTTTTAATGCATTGGTTTTATCTGATGAAAGAACTTTACATAATTGGCTAAAAGATATATGGAAAAGACAATTTTTAATTGTAATCTTACATGTGCTTGTCTTTAGATAAGCTAAGTTCAAAAGTGAAATATAAATATATAAAAATTTTAAGAATTTACAGCATGTATAAGTATAATATTGTGCTAGCCCATACTTGATTCACTCATACCCTTCTCACTGAATTATACAAGATTGGTTTATGACTACTATAAGCCTGGGTATATAGCCATCAAAACAAGAAAAATGGAAACTACATTTATTCAACATTTGCTTTATAGCAGGTACTATGTTCTAACATTTTGCTTCATTTAATCTGTATGATAAGGATTAAATATATTTATATATACTCTAAAGTGAAAACTCCAAGGCTAGGAAAAGGTCACTCAGTATGTAATTGTTCTGGCAGAAGTACATTTCAGACCAGATTGTTCTGACTCCAAAATATCTCCTAAACCAGTTTTTCTCAAATTATCTACGATGAAAGGCTAAATTTTTATTATACCAATATCTCACAAACCAAAGCTTTTGTAAAGTACCACAAAATGCACAATTAAAAAATTTAAAGAGACAAAAATACAAGTTCAAATTTTATTATTAGGTTTAGCAGACACAAAATTACTCTGTCAAATTGTCACAAAAAATTTCAAAGTGCTTATCCTGAATTTTGTGCTTATTGTCAACCAACAATGAACAATTCATGGATAAGTCCTAGTCTACAGACCACAACCTTAGTAGGTAGCCAACATACTCCCAAATCTAAGGGCCTATCAGTATTGGGTGTTTCTCAGAACAAGACTCATGACCAAATGGAAAATATGCACGAGTCTAGTGAAATGTTTTACCAATTACATACAAAGACATCCACTTTCTAATCCCTAGAATTTGTGAATGTGTTACCTTAAATGGTAAAAGTGACTCTGCAGATTTGATTTGGTTAGGAATGTTAAATTGGAGTGATCATCCTGGATTATCTGACTGGGCCCAGTGTAATCACCAGGGTCATCATAAGAAATAGGTGATAGAGTTAAGAGTCAAAGAAGGAGATATAACAGCAGAAGCTGAAGTCAGAGAGGGAAATTTGGAGGTGCTGCGCTGCTGGCTCTGAAAAGGTAGACGATACTGCAAACAAGGGATGCAGGTGGACTACAGACACTGGAAAAGGTAAGAAACCGGGTGCTTCCCAAGCGCCTCTTTAAAAAACACAGCCCTACAAACACCTTAGTTTTAGGACTTCTCACCTCCAGAACTGTGATATAATAAATTTGTGTTGTATTAAGCTACTAAATTTGTGATAATCTGTTATATAGTTTCCAATAGCAGCAATTGAAAACTAATATAGATTTTGCTTCTGAGAAGTGGAATGCTGCTAGTTACAAATACCAAAAATATAAAGAGTGGCTTTGGAATTGTTAATGGACAGAGGGTGGAAGAATTTTGAGGAGCGTGTTAGGAAAATCCTAGCTTACCTTGAACAGACAGTGATTAAAAATACAGATGTTAGAGGCTCTACTGGTGAAGACTTGAAAGGAAGTGAGGAGCATGGTAGAGAAAATCTTTAACTTCTGAGAGAATACCTAAGTCATCATAAACAGACTATTGGTAGAAATATTGACATTAGAGGAGAGGCTAATGATGGCTCAGATGGAAATGAGGAACAAGTTATTGGAAATTGGAGAAAAGACAATCTTTTGGTTATGTGGTAGCAGAATGCCCAACTGAATTGATTCTTAGAGTCCTAATTGTAAGTGATGAACTTGGTCTGACTTGGACATTTAGCTGAGATTTCTAAGCAAGTGTTGGAGTGGCCTGGTTTCTTCTTGCTGCTTATAGTAAAATGTGGGAAGAAAAAGATGAATAGTGGCAACTAATAAGCTAAAAGGAACCAGGACCTAATGGTTTGGAAAATTCCTAGTCTAAAAAAATTGCAAAGGACTAAAATTAGGAGACTCAGTTTCAGAAAAGCACACTCAGAAAAAAAGCTAATCGTACGTCTGGATAACATTTTACTAGTTTTGCCTACGGATTAAAAGCTCAGAGTAAATAGAGAGCTCTTGGAAGAGATTAAACATGAGATTCACGGATCCCCTCAGCCACTTCCACAGGCACCAAAAGTGGAGATGGGATCATCCAGGAAAGACTGTGGAGGAGCCTGTTTTCTAATGGAGTGAATTCCAAAGATACACATAGAAAAATCACAAGGTTCTTGAGAACGTTATAATAGTAGAAATGCTATCAGCTTGCACTGAAATGTACAGGGAACGGATGAAATTCAAAAAGGCTGTTGGACTCCCAAAATTCTACAGGAAGAAAATGGGATGACAAAAATATTCAGCTGAAAATATGTGTAACACTTTGTGAAAAAGGACCGCAGAGACTCAACCCACAGAGGATTATTCACAGGCCTTGAAATCTCATGCAGTTTGCTCAGGTGGATTTCTAAATTTCTTCAGACTGATGACTCCTTTTTCCTTCCATTTTCTCCCTTTTTGAATGGGAATATCCATAACCATTATCCTGTCTGCTCTACCATTGCATTTTGGGAGCATGTAATTTCTTCTGTAGTTTCATGGATACACAGATGGAGAAGAATTTTGCTTGAGGATGAATTATAAATAGATCCTTGACCATACCTAATTTAAATAATTAGATAATGAAATTTGAGGCTTTTAAGCCAATGGAATTTAGATATGATTTTGGACTGGAGTTGATGGGTTGAGACTTCTGGGGACCTGAAGACATGGTGAATGTGTTTTGCTTGTGGGAAGGAAATGAATCTTTGGAGGCCAGAGGACAGACTGTGGCAGGCTGCATTATGGCCCCCAAAGATAACCACATCCTTCCCCTGAAAACTGTAAATATGTTGCCTTAAATGGCAAAAGGGACTTTTCAGATGTGATTAGGTTAAGGACGTTGGGATGGGAGATTTTTCTGGAGTATTTGGGTGGGCACAACATAATCACAAGGGTGCTTAGAAGAAGGCGGCGGGAGGGGCAATGTTAGAGAGAAGATGGGAGGATAGACGCAGAGGTCAGAGAGAGAGTTGAAGATGCTGCCTTGCCGACTTTGAATGTGGAGGAAGGGGCCAAAGAAGGTAAGTGGCTTGAAAAGCTGGACAAATCAAGGAAATGAATTTTTTTCTAGAGCCTCCAGAAGGAATGCAGCCCTGCCAATAACTTGACTTTAGAGCTTCTAACCTCTAGAACCATCAAATAATAAATTTATGTTGCTTTAAGCTACTAACTTGATGGTAATTCATTATAGCAACTATAGAAAACCAATACAAATAGACTCTAATTTAATTTGTTGTAATAATTGTTTACAAATATATCTTTAAAAGCTTGAATTTTCACATCCCAGGAATTTGAGAGTTAATATAGCAGGGAAAAAAAAAAAAACACATGCTTCACAAGACACTAAAAATTAATTTTTGAAACTTAAAAATCCTGATGATTTTTTATCTGTTGACAGTCATCTTGTGGAAATATGACAACTGTGACAACATAAAAATGAAACACCTCATCACTCCAACAGGATAAATCCTTTCTTGTAAACTGAAAGAAAAGTAATTCAATAAATATACATTGCTCTTAGATAGTCAACACAGTTTTTCCTAATAGTGCATTAGCATCTGAAAGTAAGGGAGGAATGGTTTATTTAGACTTTGAATCTATTACTGCAAATGAGGGCCCCCTTCACTAAGCCCCCCTCTTCAATTATCTCATCAACTTAATTTCAAAAATCATATGAATAGTTTATAAAAACCACTTCAAATCTTATAGGGCAATGAGACTGCCCATAGTTCAGGCAGTGATATATATTCAGTAATCAGCATTATAACATGATTTATTCTCTTGTAATGATTTCTAAATTCTTTGGAGAATCATGATATAATCACAATAGAAACATATATATGTGACAAAATGTTTAAAGCATCCCTTACCTGAGTGACAAGTGGCTCCAACAACCTTTCCACTGTTAGTGTCCGGATTTCCAAACTTTTGGGGTCCCATTTTAAAATGATAGGTGAAGTTGCCGAAGTCATGCTCCCTGTCGAAACACATGTTATCAGTTAGAAATAATGATCATCAAAATAAATGTTACTTTGGGGGTTCAAAATCAATAAATCACTGAAACTTAGAACGCATTTGGAGATTATCTCTCCGGTCCAACTTCATCAAGTCAGAGATGGCAAAACCAGAACCAGTACCGTGTGAGGCGGCAATATTGGACTCAGATTAAAAACCGAAGGCCCTGAGCATACGGGTGTACATCAGACCAACTTTTGGGACCCATTTGCTACCTAAACATTTCATTCATTCAACATTTAGTACGTGTACCTATCTGCAATGTGCTGGGAAATACCTGGATCTTGTCCTCAAGTAGCTTACGGTTTAAAGACAGAGACAGCTAAGTCCAAGAACAATTATTCCTCGTTGTGACACATATGATTAAAGAACACAGAGACAGGCTACAGGAGAACTGAGGAAGCAACGTTAAAGTCAGTCTGGGGAGACCAGCAAAAAATGCCAAGAAGCAAAGTAAATCCATCATGATCACCAGATGCAGGACCCCCTGTTATTACAAAAGGCTACTTTGTGCTTGTCACATCCTAACTGACCCCAGACGATATCTTACTCCGTGGAACAACAGAGTTCTGTCTTTTAAAGATACCTTGCAAACTCAGTGCCAACGGTTCTGAAAATTATCTTGCTGCAATTTACGTGCTTTCTGATTACTCACTACATTTACATTCTTGTCCCATAACATTAGTGTCTGATAAGGTTATTTATGTCATTCTAAAGCAATCTTCTTTTACCTAAGAACACACAAGGTAGCAGCCTGCCATGTATCAAGCACAAAATATGGTCCTAGCTTTGAGAAAAGAAAGTATACATTTTATCAGGGGTGTATTTCTTATCAAGAAATTGCTGAATATATTTTGACATCTAACCACTGGACAAGCAACCTTATATTATACAAACTGAATCTGAATTATTTGCCTTAATACCACCATAAATCAAAGTGTTGATGGCTGTTCTCTTATTTTGAATCAATGTCTCCACTCAATTCTACCCTTATAAATCAATATAGATGATATTTCCACTACAATTAACACCGTAAAGAAGGTCTAGCCCTCCTACAGCTAATCCTTTTGCAAATAGACCCAGCCAATTTGCTTCTGAAAAAAAAAAAAAAAAAGGAAAGGCAAAAACACAGTGTACTGGTATTTTAGCTCTCTGCAAATGCCATGTTTTAAATAAACTAAGCATAGCAATCCAACCACACAGACCGATTTAGATTTGGGTTCCTTCACCACAATAATAGCTGGCACTGACATGCTGCCTGTCCTCCAAAAACCTAAAAACACTTTACACATTTCCCATTCACACTACCAACTGCCACGAAGCAGCTCTGACATGCACAGAATTCTGCTGCTGGGGAGCATGCCTTCTCATGTTGCAGAAGGATAAAGATGCCAGATGCTTCCTGCACACACTGGGATACCTTCATCCTAGCTGACGCCAAACCTACCTAAATGATTTTGGTCCAGTATTTATGACACAGTTATTGCAAATTTCTGGGGAAGTTCCCTAAGAACCCTTTTTAAACTCTGATAGAATCATGAGTGGCATAATAATGGTGATGAACAAGAGAGTCCTATAAGAAAGCTGGATAACTGGTAGTAAAGAAATTTTAACAGGGTAGTGAGAGGTACTGGGTAAGACTGTGTCCGGAATTTCCACTGTAACATGAGCATGTCTGTGTACAGCTGATGGATCAAGGAAGGCATACAAGCCCTTTTATGGATGTTCCAACTTTTAAAAAATGACACTCAAAAAATGCTGTCACAAGAAACAAAAATGCTGGTGCAGTCACAACAGAGACACAAATCCAGCATGCATCGTGTAGAAATCAGCGATACTCCTTGAACAAAGACCTCAGGTCACCTTTGTGCCAAGAAGCAAGAGTTAGTTACAGCCTTGAGCTCTGAAGGTCACAGAGGCCATATAAATCTAAAAATGAAAGAATAAGAATTCCCAGACAAATCGCTCAACTTAATTTATTCCCTTGGGGAATCAATCTTCTCAATCATTTCTTGTGACACAGGTAAAAATTCAATAGCAAAAAGGCAAGAAAAGGTTACATGGTATTAATCTTTTGAAAGGAAAAACCTAGTCATAGAAACTTTAAATGCTGTTTTCCAGCCATGCTATTTTTGTTACAGTTGGGACTAAAACTAGGATTTCTGCTTCTACCCCATAATCTTTTCACCATTTGGTTTATTACCCACAGTGACAATGACCAAAAGGATGGGGGGTTGGGGTGGGAGTGCAAAATCCCTACCTCTAAACCCAGGATGTTGAGATCTAATATCCCCATAGAACTGCCTCTAGGGGTTATCTTAGCTTCAATTCAGCTATTGAGCACAAGGTAAAGAAAGGTAAGTTCTCCTGCCTGTGTGGTACTTGAGCTGGTATAATCCTTGCAATATGCTGTTTCTAGAAAAAGTGTTTCCATCTTGCTATGTCCTACTATTTTTGGTATATTTGATTGCTTTCTACTGTATGTATCAGACCTTATATTAGAAACATTTTCTTTATCAAAGCCTTTGGCCAATTGCATAAAAATAGAAGAAAACTGATTACATTCCAGGTTAGTAATCATGACCATAATCTTCTAGATTCACTTACTGATGGTCTTTGCCTACAGAGTTCTAGCAAGGACATATAAGAGAAGAAAGAATGACTCAGGCATCCTCCAGAGCAAAGAAGAGTGACAATTATACTCAGTAATAGGAAATAATAATTTTGTATGTGGCTCTTATGACAAGCACACACAGTATGGGTGACCCCTATTGGAGAATATCATCCCACTTGTATATTCGATATTTATAAGTTATGAAGGACAAAGAAAATACATAGGCTTTTAGGTAGATTGAATGATTATTCAGTAAATAGTCACTTTCTCCCTACCCTCACCTTCTTGAGAAGAGAATATATCCCTGGCCTACTGATATCAGGGCTTTGGCCAATGGAATGTTAGGAAATATGTGAGATGATGTTTTGAATGTGTTTACTTGGTCGAGCTTGCCCTCGTGCGCTGTTGCTATCTGTCATGACAGTCATTTATAATCCACTGATCCAAAAAGGAAGATCAAAATACATAGAGAAAATCTGAATGCAAGCTGCAGGCAGAGCCCAGCCCAAGTTAAGCCTAGCTAGCCAACTCCCAACCAAACCACCAACACAGAATCAAGAAAAAAATCATTGCTGTTATATGTTGTATGCCACTGAGATTTTGCCATTAATTGTTATTCAGCAATAGCTAACTAACACAATGGTATCAAACACTTTTGTTTGAATTGAAGCTCTATGAGTTATTAACTCAGTGATATTATCCAAATTACCTGCCCTTTCTGAATCCCAGGTTCCACAGATGAAAAATCAGGATAATAAGTATTTTGTAGTGTTATTGTCAGGACTAAATAATTTAATGGATTGAATGTATGCTAACATTTCTGGAAATATTGCTGGCTGTTATTATTTTCCCAAATTTGGATAGTTTTTTTTCTGCAAGGAGAAATCTGGAAGCACCCATTAAAACCAGAGATGCAGATTTATAGTCCTCTGTGTGAAATAACCAAATTGACTTAAATGAGAAGACAAGAGAACAAATCAAGTGTATAGTCACACCATCCTTTCATCTTTTGAGGATGAAATGATTTATAGTGTCAATTCTACACTACACATCTGTGCAATTAATGAAGTCTGTGTTGCCCACAAAAGAAGTATATATAAAGCAAATAATCTTTTTCTTGCTGATTTGATTTCAAAGAAAAAAAACCATATTGAACTTGCCTTTGGTAGGAAGACTTAGAATACACAGACTGGACACAGTAAAAGAGTGAAAAATAAGGATAGTATATAACAAAAAACAGGATTGTCTTCTTCCATAGTGCATAATTTTATAAATCTGAGAGCAACTTTTATCAATTCTTTAATCTCTAAGACGATTCTCCTCTTGAAAACAATCAAGTTGTGTTTCTGCATAAATGATAACATAGCCTACCTGGTAATATTTTAGATAATTTCAGACTCTGTGGTGTTATGGAAGAGACATGGGCCAGGATGCTAGGAGCCATCTGTCACTCATAATAAAAAACACAAAACCTGACAACAAGACAAGTCAGAGTGAAATGAGCTCCCTTAGGAGCAACAAAGGGTCAAGAGTCTTGTTTCCTTAGACAGTGTCTTGGACAGTAGAAACTGTTTCAAGGTCACCTGCCCCAAAGTGTCGCGCCCAGCAATCAGGACGCAACAGCTTTGGAGTTCTTCCACCAGCGGTTTATCGGCACAGCTTCACATCTACGACTTATACATGGCGAGAGACGCCGAACGGGGAGTGAGCTCCACTTAAGTACCCTCAGCCAGG
>CAUYRT010090760.1:0-16764 GCA_963574885.1 Lepilemur ruficaudatus | reverse complement strand
GGACTTTTCTTTCTTCTGCTCATCTATCCTTAAAACATGTAGAATAAATGCTATTTATAGTTTATTTTAGCCATTAATAAAATAAAAGATGCTACTTAAAATTAATCTTACTTTCATAAAATTGGCATTTTCTTTGTGTTTCATTTCAGTGATGAACTCTGAGTTAATTTCTCACTAATAGTTCTTTAAGCTTTCAGCACTCTCTTGAAGGTTGCAAAATCAATTTTTTTTTGTCCTGGATGTAAAGTGAGTTTCTTTAATAATGCACTATGAATTTCACATCATGTCATGGAATATCTTGTGCTTGAGCAATATATTGCACACTGATTTATACTTTAAATATGGATATTTTAATAAGAGAGCACCAACTCAATTTAGCAATGCTGAGTGAATGATGTGAATTCATAAAAGTAAAATCATTATATGATTGGCATGTTAAAGGGCCAACTTATAAGTTTTGAATACACTGGTTTCACACAGATATATTCATATACCTAAGAAAACACTTATATTTAGCATCTTATTTTTCTGTACTTAATGGCCTCCCAGAGAGAATTTAAAGTTGTATATGTGTGTTGTTTTAAATTAAAAAACACATATGCTGTCTGACGGGAAAATTTTCCCACATAAACTGGATGGAAAACAGAATTAAAATAATAAAATTAAAATAAAGCCAATTTTAAGAGATACTTTCAAAACATTTATTAGTTTACCTTTAAAGTAATTTCTGTCATTCTTTTACATTGCTGCAATATTTATTGACTACTTCCTATGCATAGACCTCTTTGACAAAATTTCTACTAAAGGGGAGATATGGGAACATAAAGTAGTGAATAACATTAGGTGGCAGGAGAAATAAAAATGCAATGGAGTGAAAAGAAAGGACAGTTTACTATGTCATTCTGCCAGGAAAGTTTTCCTCACCTAATGGACAAAATGAAATTTAAATGACTCTCTATAAATAGGTAGAATTTATAATAAACAAAATTAATTTTAAAGAGGGAATAGAGAAGTATTTTTGCTTAGGATTTAAGTGATAGATGATAGGGCTCCTTGTTGAGTCAACATGGAAAAAAAAACTGGATCTGGAAATGGAGACAATTGTATTCTTCTATTATTTAAAATTACAGAAAGGAAAAAAATGAACAAAAGAAGGAAAAGGAAAGAAAGAAAGAAGGAAGAGAGGAATGGAAAGAAGGAAAAAAGAGAAAAGAAAAGAAAAAGAAAGAGAGAAAAGAAGAGAAGGAAAAAAAGAAAGGAGAATAAGGAAAAAAGGGAAGAAGAGATAAAAGATGAAAGGGAGAAATGAAGAAATGGAGTAAGGGAGGAATAAAGAGAGAAAAAACATAGAACTCATGTGTGTGAACGCAGATATGTAACCTGATCATCTGGCTCGCGGTTTCTCTCTTTGGTAAAAATGCACTGTGAATAGTCCATGGTTGATTATAGACCGGAACCTTCCTTTTGAGCTTATTTTTTTTTTTTTGTTTTTTGTTTTAGAAAGAAATGGTTTATATATAGCCTCATCCTACCAAAAGAATCAAAATTTAATACCATATTTAGCAGAAGAGACTCTTATTTTTCTATGTTCTCTTGAAACACCCTAGTTTTATAAGAGCTGAGTACTTGCTCAATCGGCCTGTTACCCATAGAAGGTCATGTAAAGCGGAGAGGACAGGAAGCCCTAGCTAGCTAACAGATGGTGCCTCAGCTCCACATTTGTAACTGAGGCTACTTTGAGGTTGCTTCGAAGCTAAGATTTTTGGAATTTTTCTCTTCGCTATTACCCATTCCCCCCTTTTGTTTAATTCCACGTTAATCTTATTCATTATATTTATACAGAGAATTTCCCTTTCAACAAGTGTGTCACAGAATGTGACATATCATTACGACATAGTGACCATATATATTTACATTGGGAACATAAATCTCTAACATTTACTCATTCTAGAACAGAACTCTACTGAAGGACATTCACATGTACCCACTGGACAAATTATTAAAACCTTAATTATTAACTCCTTTGTGAAGATTATGTCATCCAGAAAGAATTCTGAGCAATAATTTTATTGGCTAAACTTAGTGGGAGCTGAAACATTTGTGTTGCTCAAATGCCACACACTTACAGTGACCACACCTGACTACCACATCTGAAATAGCCTTCCTCCTTCCTTCATCTTCTATTCTCTTGCTCTGCCTTATTTTCCTATCACTGAAAGATTTTACATATATGTGTGTATCTATACACACATACATATTAGTATTTCAGATTTTATACACTTTTTTCCCTAATGCTTTTCTCCCTCACTAGAAGGTAAGCCCAACAATGGAAGACTTTTATTTTATTTTGCTTATTCAAGCAGTGAATATTGTTTACTTACTCAATAAATTTGTTTTATTTATTATTCATTGAGTAAATAAATACTAAAATATAATGATATTTCAACAAATGTTCTACTACTGAGCTATACCCCCAATAATGATACTTCTGAACTGTACATTAGAAAGTTTAGGTAATTTGTTCTTATTTTACTTGTTACCTTTGAAGGAGAACTGGGAAACTTGGCAATGCCTTGTAATGCTAATTGCAACTCCCTGAAAGCATATTATTATCCTTTCTTTGGATGAGATGGAATCTAAAGTTTTTCTATCTGCTGTCATGGTTTTGTAAATTCAGTTCCAAAAGAGAAATACAACGGTAACTTGTTTTTATGATGTTAACCCAGGGGAAGAATAAATTCATCTATTTGTAGATGACTTTCTTGAACTCTCCAGTAGAGTTGTGCAGTGCCTAGTCTTTCTTCCATTCCCTTTTCTTCCCGTAAAGAAGTCCCAGACCATTCTCATCAACATGGACCCTTTTTCTCTTATGCCCCAGATGCAATATTATTGAATAATCTATCTGGAGGTTATTCACATACTTCTTTGTGACATTACTTTCATTTTAGTTGTAAAATGTTATTTAACTTTTTATGCTATTGTTTTCCTTGATTATTAATATTTTTTAACTCCTTGAAGGCAGTGGCCATTTTTATTCTTACTTTTCACAGTCCATGTAATATGCACTAAATACATGTCTTATCTGACACACCATGGCATATAACATTTATTATCCAAATTATTGAGTCAATCTCAATGGCTCTACCTTTGAATATAGATTAAGGTACATCCAGTTTTATTCAGATGCTATTTCTTTCTATACAGTTAAGTAGGGAAAGGGAACTCTTTAGAATTTTATTATATCTCCTTTGCAACTGAAAGATTTTTCTTAATTTAATGTAAGAGCTCTGCAACAAAAGCTCTTCAAATTACCAAACTATTTTGGTCAATAATGTGTTATCATTATCAATAAGGGAATCTTAAGGAAATATACACTACGAAATAAGAGAACATAATAAATGCAATATATAAGAATTATATGATAAAACAGCATTTCTTTCCTATATAAAGATAAATTAAATATTTCCACATAAGTAAACACAATTACCTCAAATTTTTCATCAACCAACAAGATAAGTGTGTAGATATAGAAATTATAGGTATATGTGCCCTATATGTATATATATAGAAATGGAATATATACATATGAACATGCATACATACACTAATACTATAAAATTACATTTGTTATATATACAATATAAATTCCATATTGCAATAAAACTAGAATCTAAGAAGGAATTCAGTTTCTTTTCATATTGCCTAGCCTAAAGAAATTCAGCAATTGGAATGATTATGTAACACCATTAAAATTTTAATAACAAAAATTCATAATAGTGATAGTTACGAATCATAGTAAACCTTATAGACTTCTATCATTTGGTCTTGGACATAAAACTAATTAGTTCAACACTATAACAAACTAACGAAAGCATAAATAAAAGAAATAAGAAGATTTTTGTATCTTAGAAACTGAAACTTTTAACACAGGCTTCTGTGAATATCTTGGCTTCAGTATGATTTTAGAAAATTAGATCTTTGTGTTAGTTAATGGGAAATAAATTCCATAACTAATCTTGATGCATACAATAACATTTGAACCATCCTGCTGAGTAACATTCCTGTGAGGGCTGGATAAACTTTGATCAATGAATGTTGTTGACTAACTGTGATTGCAAGCAGAGGATGATGAGGACATACATGAGTCTTTAAGGGAAAATTTTAATCATATAATTACAAATAAATAGACAAACACACTAAGCTGCAGAACTGAAAACAACGGAATCTAGCACATAAAACACACTTGAATGGTATATATTGATGAATTCATCATAGTTGATTTAGTATTTACAATTTTTACCACACATTACTACTACGCTAATTGTCATTATAACCCAAAGTTATTTTTAAAGATCACCTAAGAGGAACAGATTTTCATTTCCAAATTTTCTATATTTCTGTTTTTTTCTTTTATTTACTCACAAGTTCTTTTTTGCCTATGAAATATTTTATAAATATAAAATCAATTGAGACTATATTTTAAGAAATAAACACTAACAAAAAATCCACTCATAAAATTTCTTAGCATTATATTTCACTCCAGAGACCCAAACTCTACAAATAGAATTGGGCTAACAATCATACCACAAGCAGATGTATATTACTTATATAAAATATCTGTAGAGATTTATCAGGATAGAAAATGTTTCCTTTATTTAAATTTCCCTACTTTAAATTTTAAAGGCTACATTATTTCATTACTTGATATATCTGATCTTTGGCCATTTAATAGTCAGGGTTGGGGGTCCTCATTCACATACATGTCAGGGATTCCTGAATCAGTACATATATGGATTTAAACGGTATGAGAATATTTCTATATTTGCAAAGAGCATGATTTACACTAATGAAAATTGCAAGGTATACATTTTCAGAAATTCATTTCATTAAGAAATTCATTAAGAATTTCTTAATGATTCTTAAGAATTTCATTAAGTCTAAAGACTTAATGTTTGTAGGTGTCCAACACTGCTTGTGTCTTAGAAGAGCAAAACAGATAACATCTGCTGCAGAGAGAGCCATTTTTGAAGCTCAACCTGGGAAGTGGAAAAATCTACATGCAAACTTACTTATATTCCTTGGCATTTTCTTTCTTATAATAACTCTTTTGTGTTCATCCTAAGGTATGTGAAATTTGCAATCTTAAAGACAATGTATCATGGTGAAAAGAAAATGGACTCGGAGGTTCATATGGGCTTGAAGTTGGTCTTTGATTCCAATTCCAGTTGGATTCTTACCAGTTAGTTCTGTGACAGTGGCTGATTAACTCATCAAGCCTGGATTCAGTATCTACTCTACCAAATGCTTGAAATTATTTTTCAATTTGTAGTGAAGATTAATTTATATAGGCTGGACATTTCTAATCTGAAAATCTGAAACCTGAAATGCTCCCAAATCTGAAACTTTTTGAGCACTGACATGATATCACAGTGGAAAATTCTACAACTGACCTCATGTGATGCTTTGCAGTCAAAACACAGTCAAAACTTTCTTTCACGTTCAAAATTATTAAAAATATTATATAAAATTACCTTCAATCTATGTGCATAAGATGCATATGAAAAACAGGTGTATTTTGTGTTTAGACATGGGTCCCATCACCAAGATATCTCATTATATATATGCAAATATTCTATAATTTGAAAAAAATTAAAATTCAAAACACTTCCAGTCGCAAACATTTCAGATAAAGTATACTCGACCTGTATAATGCATTTGAATTTGTCTTGACATTACCTCCTTGGCTTATACTTAAAATTCTCTTTTTCTTTCATGATATTTTAATTGAAGACTGGAAAGGTGTGATGGATAGAAATAAAATGCATTTTCATACATTAATCAGGGAACATATATAAATTTGTGTATGAGGCTCTATTTTAGTAAACATTTTTCCTATAAACTGTGTCAATACTTAAGCAGCTGGCTGTTCACCTAGTTCTTAACCAGTGTCATTTGTTTTGAAGTGGATTCATCATGAATTGAACTTCTTCAAGTAGGCCATTAGACAACACTATACAAAGTATTTTTTTTTGCCTTTCAATATGCTCTTCAGCTATTCTATACCTTTCTTAAAAAACTCTAACCTGTACCTTTTCCAATCTTGTAATATGCACCTTTTATTGATTCACATATTTTTCACAAATTCAAAGCTTTCAGTATAAGAGCTATACTCATAATTCCTTCTTTTTGACTGTCCTCTAGTTATTCAATTTGCAGATCAACTGATTCAAATCTATTTTTATTTATATAAATCCACAGTACAAAAAGTATACTTAGAAAGTGAAATTGTTCTCTTTATGCATTGATCAACTACTTGTAGATATATACAAATCATTTTAGGGTAATATTTTTTCCATTCATTGCAATTTTATATCTAAAAAATATCCTTCTTTCTTTGTTTTTTTTTTTTTTCCTTTCCACCTTAAAAAGGTAATATTTCTTGGAATGGATACATTTAATTTAACTTTCTTTATCAAAATTCTCAGTGCGACATTTTTAAAGAAATCATTTTGGGCAAATCATGAAATATAACAGCTTTTTCCCTTTCATCCCAGCACATAAATACCCCCTTTTCATTTTGTATTAAAACTTACTTTCACTTAAAATAATACAACTATTAAATTTTACTTTAAATATTAATTATCAAAACCAAATAATAGAGGAAATAATATCATTACCAGTTGCTGAATGGTCCATCTAGAATCAAAACATTTCTTAGTACTTCAACCAAATTTTTCTTAAGAATTGTTACCCAAAATTATTTGTTTCAGATTCAAAATGTGTTTTCTTAGACTCAGAATTTTATATTTATTTACCTTAAATCAGTTGATTTTTTAATCAATCTGCTTATTAAAAGACAGATAAAATATGTCTTCATTATAGCATAACATTATAAGACAGATTGCAATAAACATTTCAAAAATAATTATATAGGTACACATATAACAATATATAATATTTGGCAGATATCTGTATTACTAAGTTATTTGTGTTCACTCAAAGAAAATTTATTTTTGATTTATCTTTCAGCAAATGTATATTTAACCATTCAGAATGCATTTAAATTCATTAAAGATATATTTTGTTTAGTAAACTTTCCATATATTTTCCTATTGTAAAATTTTTTATTCTATTATCCTTGAGATTCTAATTTTTTAGTTAATAACAACTTCCAATTAATAAACCTGTAGTTTGATAAAATAGTGATAGATCTATTATTCCATGGAAAACACATACGTCCTCTTGAGAGAATTATGTATTGGAGAAATAGATGCTCAGCTTTTTATCTAGATTTCAAGGACTCCACTTATTTTAATCTTGAGCTACAAACATTTTAATTATGAAATCAATACATGTTTATTGCAAAAAAGTATTTAGAAGAAAACAAAATTATTTATCATCTTACATAAATCCCCATAATACTATCAACCAGGTATAAAAATAATTAAGACTTGGAATTTAACATGAGAAGAAGTTCCATGACACTGGCCTGGGCAATGACTTTTTGGATATAACCCCAGAAACACAGGCAACAAAAGCATAAATGGACATATGGGATCACATAAAATTAAAAGCTTTGCACAGCAAAGGAAACAATCAATATAGTGAGGAGACATCCCACACATTGAGAGATTTGTTATTATCTTATATATCATACATTTTATAAGGGGCTAATATCCAAAATATATAAGGAACTCAAACTACTCAATAACAAGAAAACAAATAACCCCATTAAAAATGAGCAAAGAACTGAATTGACATTTCTCAAAAAGAAGAAATATAAATGGCCAACAGACATCCGAAAAATGCTCAATATCACTAATCATTAGGAAAATGCAAATTAAAATTACAAAGATATCACCTCACAGCTGTTATTAATAGAATAGCTATTATCAAAGAGATGATAGATAAGTGAGAAAAGAAAACCCTTGTATAATGGTGGGAATGTAAATTATCATAGTCCTTATGGAAAGCAGCATAGAAATTTCTCAAAAAATGAAAAATAAAATTATCGTATTATTCAGCAATCCCATTTCTGGGCATATATCCAAGGGAGTAGAAATAAGTATGTTAAGACACGTCTGCACTCTCATACTCACTGCAACATTACTCATAATAGCCAAGATATGGAAACAACCTAAGTGCCTATCAATAGATGAATAGATAAAGAAAACATAGTAAATGCATACAATATATACAATGGAACATTGTTTAATTGAATCTTTTGAAAAAAGGAATTTCTGTCATTTGCAACAACACTGATGAATCTAGAGGACCTTATGCAAGTGAAATAAGCTAGGCACAGAAAGACAAATACCACATGACCTTACTGATATGTGGAAATCCAAAAAATATCAAATTCATAGAAACAGAGAGTAAAATGTTGGTTACTAGAGGAGAGGACGACGACATGGGAAGAAGTTGGTCAAAGGACACAAAACTTTAGTTAGACAAAAGGTATAAGTTCAAGAAATCTATTGCACATAATGGTGACTATTGTTAATAACAATACATTATATCCTTGAAAAATGCTAAGACAGTAGATTTGTGTTCTCACCACAAAAAACTGATCAGTGTGTGAGGAAAGACATACGTTAATTAGCTTGATTTGGCCCTTATACAATGTGTACATATATCAAAACATGATGTTTTATACAATAATACATAAAAATTTTACTTGCAAATTAAAAATATAAAATTATAAAATTCAGCATACACTTAAAAGACTGTATTATATTTTTCTATTCGAATGCTAAATAAAGATTATAGGCTGCATTATTTTTATAACTTAGTTTGTGACATTAATAATATATTGTAGCTCTTTTTCCTTAGCATTTACATATTTTTATATGGAATTACATTTTTTAAGTGGTGGCATGTCATTTTATAATATATTAGACAGTTAAGAATTTCATCCTTTTACACGAATTTCATCCTTTTATCACTGCCTTTCATCAAATATCCTTTTTTCTAATCTTTAATAATTTCCTCAGGATAAATTCCTAGAAATGAATCATTGAAACAGAGGTTATAAACAGTCAGATCTATTTTATCAAATTATTACCTAGAATAATTTTCCTAATTTATGTTTCCACTAAAAGAATGTGAGTGCCCATTATCCTGCAACATTTGTAATATTCAAAATCCAACTCTTGATACTTAACATGCTGTGTGTCTCCTAATTGAATTCCACTAAAGAGTTGTATTATCTAAAAAGACTCATGGATGATTTACTCTTGTATTTCTTCCCTATTTGATAACATTTTTCCTCTGTATACTCAAAGAAGAGTTTGACTGAATATAAATTTTTTGAGTTTTATTTGTTTTTCTCTAAGACTCAGAGACATTGCCTTATTGTTTGGAATAGAATGTTAAATTAATTCTTTTATCATATTTTTATCATTTACATTATCTTGGCCAAATTTCACAGAGTAGATTTTTTTCATTTTGGGGGGTTTTAAATTTTTTTATTTTTTTAGGAAGGTGCTGTGCATGCATGTATAATGAGGATGCTAGTCTGTTACACATGGAAAGGAAAAACAGGTTACCTGGGTCTAATATCTTTGAGTTACATTTTATTTCCAAGTTTCAGAGATTTTTTTTTTTTTTATGTCTGGACATTTAATACTGTAGAGAAGTCTGAAGGAAGTTTAACATTTTCCTCTTGTAGGTGACTTGATTTTTCTGTCTGGATGCTTAAAGAATTTTTATCTTTAAAATCCACCTACTTATCCAAGATAAATCTTGCAGTTAAACACACTGGGATTCATTTTCTTTATACAGAATGTGTATTTTAGTTCTGTAAATTCAAATCTTTATTTTGAGGATTTTTTTTCTTTAATTATATCTGCTACCTTTTTGCATCCATTTGATCCCTGTATAAAATTATATTTATCTTTTTTAAATAAAACGTTCCTGGATTTTTCTGCACTCTTATAAAGTCTCTAGCTTCCTAAATCCTCTTTGCATACCATGAGGATTAAATCTGTAGTCATTCCTGTAGTTAATTTGTTCTGATCTGTGAGGGTCAAATGGCTAGAACCCTAATTAGATTTCTAGGTTAAGTCTCAAGGTACAGGAGAGGGAAAAAGAGATGAAGTCCCAGTAACTGAAGACAGTTTAGGTCACTGAAGCTCAAGAGAAGCCTCTGGCTCTTGGAGAGATTTTATTTTGCTGTTAAATGGTTAGAGTACAGAGTGGATCCTTTCAGGAGGAAAGGTGTCAGCTTCCTTCTTCCCTTTTACAGTGAGAGAAAAATAATTTTTCCTTGTCCCTCATCTTTACAAGCATCAGGTTACTTTCATGAGACATTTGACCTTTCTTGGGTCATATCACCCCACAGATAAAGCTTAAAACAAGAGAAAGCAAAGACACTTACTACTTACTATAAGTTAAATGATTTCTGACCTATCTCTGATCTAGAACAGCTTGTGTGTACATTTAGAATAAAATTAATACAGAAAAATATTAAAAACCTGACATGTATTTCACACACTGATTTGAAAGTACTGTTAATAACTATATACTTGCCCCCTGAATTCAGAGATGGACAAGGACCATAAAAACTTCCAGCTTTTTTTCCCCTTATCAGAGTGACTAGACGAGTGAGTAAGCTTAGAACAATGCTTCAAATTGATTTCCAATAGAGTTCTGCCAAGCAGTTAACCCAGGTGGCTGAATGGAGGATCATGCCTGTTACAAAACCACTAATGTCCAGAGAGAATAGCAGCATTTAATCCATCACCCGTGCATAGCAAGTTTGGACAAGGATGTTAGACACTCACCAATCAGATAAATCACCTTTCCTTTCATTGGGAAGCCAGGGAAAAGTAGCGATAGGGTGGAAATATTCTGTATGCAACACTCTTTTCATAATGAAACTAGAATGCAGAAAAGATAGTGAAAATAGTACCTCTTACATTCTGTTCTCTATCATATTCACTCTGATTGCTCTCTTCTTTGGCTGTTTTTACCTCGGCATACAGTGGCCATCTCACGTCTTTATTCCATGCCACAAGTCTGATTATTTTGCTCCATCATTTCTGATACTTGCTGTTTCTAATTTATGTGTTATATCTGTGTGTTGTTTGATGCCCGTGTGTTTTCTTACATCAGCATTTGTCTTTACATCTCATTGTATTGGTTTAACATCTTAATTTTTTAAATTCACAGTTTACTGAGTTTAGGTTTATATTAGCTGCTTTGCTAGTTAGAGGTACTCAGGGGATATTTTTTTTCTGTTGTTTGTATTTTCTTCTTCTAAACCAAGTTCTTATCTCTCTTTTTCATGTTTCTTCCACCTCTCATTTGCTCCCTCCAGTTCACACTTACACTAACATAATGATTGCACAGATGTTATACCATTTATTTCCATTTTTCTCATGCTTGGGGATTTCAGTACAGAATCTCTATCCATTCTATATTTTAGGTGAACTTTTTTTGTCTTCTTGTCTCCCCTGTAATCTTCTTCATTCCTTCAAAGAATATTTATTAAGTTCTAGCTATGTCTCAGTGTTGCATGTGTAAATTGTATGAGATATTGGGTGATCAGAGGTCTCTTTTAATATGTATCATTTAAGCTGGGACTGGGATGACAAGAATCAGTTAACCATATGATGGTCTTGGGAAGAAAAGTAAGGGCTCAGGTGCTGAGCCTTGGAGGGGGTTGTTGGAATGTTTCAGGGGGAAAGAGAGAAGAAAACAGAGTTGGGACACAGTGATGAAAAAGAGAATTAGGTACAGATTATATACATTCTTATGTTTCAGTGTATTAGTTTACTAGGGATGTTATAATAAAATACCAAAAACTAGGTGGCTTAAACAACAGAAATTTATTGCTCACAGTCTGAGGTCTGGAAGCCCGAGAAGAAGATGCTGACAGGCCTGTTTTGCTGTGACCTTTCTCTGTGCTCACACATCCCTGGAGCTCTGCCTCCTTTTATAAAAACACCAGTCCTTCTGGGTTAGGGTCCTTCATTTAACCTTAATCATCTCTTTAAACATTCTGTCTCCAATTACAGTCACATTCTAAGGCAGCAGGGTATAGGGCGTCAACATGTGAAATTTGAGGGGACGCAATTCAGTCCATAGCAATCAGAATTAAGGAGTTGAATTGAATTCTAGGTATCATGGGAGGTCATCATAGGATTTCATATGGCAGCAGGTGGGGTGTTAGGGTGGCTCCTTATATGTGATTTTGTTGTCTTCTATTTTGAATTGGAGTTTGAGGCTGTTACTTTATGTCTACTTTTCTAATATGTCAGGTTTGAGTATAAGGCAGGGAGAACTTAGCCGAAAGTACGTAGTCTTTGTTAGAGAAACTTGATTGTATCCTCTCTTCTGAACTTGTATTAAATAGAATCTACCAGAGTTCACATCACCAAGACTGAAATATGTACTAGACCCATGGGGTGGAAATTATGCAATTCAGCTTAGCGACCTGAAGCTCAGATTGTTTAGCCTACTTCATCAGATTGTCTCTCCCTAGCAGGTAATACCACTCCCTTATTCAGCAGAGGGTGGGGGGGGGGAAGACAAGAAAAATTACTGTGGTGTGATGGGTGCAGTGCAAGTTACCTTCAACTCTCCATGTACTTCTCCACCTCCCGCCCCCACCCCCAGCACTCTGCTCCCTCAGAAAGTCTCCTGGATTCCATGTTCCTCATTTATTGCTTCAAACATTATCTGGACAGACCTATGATGATTTTATTTTGTCTCCTCATGTTTCTTTCATCCTGAATAGACAGAGTAGCTGGGGCTCTCTCCTGGAACATTTTCCTGCTTCAACTGAAACCCCACTGTAATGGTTTCCTTCATAACTTTTTCTAGATGTTGGCTCATTCCTCCAGTGTGCCACGTTCTGCATTTGGGAGTGTTATTGAACATTCTTAATATTTTCTGAACACATTTTCTGACCCCTGCATGTTTTCTGGGGGCAGATTGAATCAGTAGACAAACATGACAGAACTTTTACATGATTTCCTTTGCATCACCACTTTTCAAATTTTATGCCGAGATGCTGTATCTCTTTTCTTGGTGGATTTCTACTGATGAAAAAAATTGCTGGTGCATATACAGTTGTCCCTTGGTATCTGTGGGGGTTGGTTCCAGGACCTCTCATGGACACTAAAATCCATGGATGCTGAAGACCTTGATATAAAAGGATGCAGTATTCGCATATAATCTACACACATCTTCTTGTATACTTCAAATAATCTCTACATGATTTATAATACCTAATACAGTGTAAATACTACTTAAATAGTTGTTATACTGCAGTGTTTATGGAATAATGTCACAAAAATATATGTACATATTTAGTACAGAACAATTTTTTTTAACATCTTAATATCAATTCTTAGTTGGTTGAATCCAGGGAAGTGGAACCCATGGATATGATGTCATGAATGTATTTATTATTATTATTATTATTATGTTTGCTATTGGTAGAGGCAAAATCAGCGATTGGGTTTCAGGCTTCCCTAAACTGTCATAGTTTATACTGTATATTCTTGTGATTGCTTCACATTTGGTTTTGTATTTAATGATTCCGTTAGTGTTGCAGCCCCTTACTCTCTTATATTTTAGATTGATTTCCTTGTTATTTTTAAATTAAACTGTATCTGCCACTGGATTTGTGTTTTTTTAATGAAGAAAATGAAGTAGAGAAATTAGTTGCTTGATTATGAGCAAACAAAACCACACAGTTCTCAGCAGACATTGATTCTGTCTTCTGATTTTTTTGCATTCTATACGAAGTAGGGAACTCATAAAAGACTGCTGCAAACAGAGTAGACTGAGATAACACAGGCTCAGACACACCAAAGCTAATTACCTACAGTAAGTGATTTGAAGTTGGGCCAGGACAAGATTGAGGAGTAAGCATATTAGAGCCTCTATAACAGAAGACATGAAATGAAACAAAAGAAATGAGGGATGAAAATGTAATGTGTGGAAGAATATTCATATAGGAGATTAAGAAAATTACTTTGCTATTGTGCTTTATTCTAGTTAAAGTGAATGACCTTCACTGGCAATGATTTTAAATTCAGTATTTATGAGAGAACAGACTTGTCCTGTGGTTGATGGCATACAGGTTGATGGAATAAAAGACAAATTCCTTTTTATCCTCCCAGCCCCGCCTTCACTTCTTAGTCTTTCTTTCTTTGTGAAGATAATTAGACACACAGCAGAAAATTATACTGATGTGTCAACTCAAAGAGCAGGGATGCTGTGGGCTATGCTTATCTACCTGAAGGCAGGATATTCCCAATGTCATATCCTCTTCATCAGTCATGAAACTGCTGGGCTTATACATTAATAATTCTTCAGCTGATGAAAGGATGTGCTATCAGAGGACATTTTTCCAACTTTTATTGAAATGCTCGTCCCAGATGATCTGGCTCTCAGTTGACTGGATGTCTCTATTTTGGTATAAAGTCATTTTTTCAATAACTCATTATAATATACTAATAAACATGAACAATATGTCTTATTATCCCTCTGACCAGGTTGCAGTGGATCATATGGGTGGGTGAACAAATGGAAAGTAAGAGGCAGCATCTTGGATTGGTGTACTTTTTCCTAGATAAAAGGCTTATGCTAATATCCACAGCATTTTAATGAATATGTACTGTACTAATAAAGGAAGAATGGAGAGACAGAATCTAATAATCATTTTTAAAATTGGTAAAGGTAAGAAAAAAGAGAGACTAGAAAATTAATCCAGTTAGATAATATAGCATTGTAATTTTATATAGTTTAGATTCTTGTCACACAGTTTTTAATCTGTCATGCCATTTTATGACTCGGTTATTCTAGCAAAATTATAAATCTTAAAGATTTGTGAATATTGACAAATTTTCCTATTTTAGAACTATTTTGTGGGACTACTAAATATAGGCATACGGAGATGTTGTTCAGTGCTTTCAGATTCACATAGCAACAGTGCTACATTGAAGGGGGTTCATTTTCCCAGAAAAAAAAAATTACTCTTGCTGTTCTAAATAGAAAGGTATTATTGTTATTAAAAGATATTGAATGCTTTAAAGAATTATTAGGCAAGCTGATAAAATAGACTTCGGGATGAGCATCCAGAAATGATCCCCTGGGTCACACCACAGACCTGGGCAGCCAAGGGAGCTGATGAGGACGGTGACTTTAGAGTAAGGAGTCTGGTGTTCGGCTGCCTGCACCTGGAAATTGCTGACTCTGAAGTAATTCACACGAGCAAGATCACACCTCACGCCCTGCTTCTCTTCCCACTTAACTCAGCTCTGAAATTTAGTTTCAGAATGCATCTGATTGGTGAACTTGAATCATATTCAGAACTTCAGATGTAAGGGAGTCTGGGAAAAGTAATATTTAGATTTCTAGCTCTTGCAGTACAGGGAACACATGAAAAGATTTAGAACATCTGTGAATGAGCTAGTCTAGTACCTATAATGTTATATTGTGGATATTGCTTGAAGATCCCTTGCATTTCTGTGGCTCTCTTAGCATTTCAAACTGCCTTTAGAGTTGTTAGTGTATTTTATAACCACAAGATAATAAAGACTATAGGTATATAAACGTAGGTATGTAAACATGTGAAAATTTTTTCATGTTTGCCAACAGTTTGTGAAAATACAATTCTAAGACATCTATATATCTTTGATTAATATATTTCAGTAGCTCCATAGTATTTATTATATGATATGAATGCATCCCAAGCTATTTAACAGTATCCCATCAATATACATCAATGTAGTTTCCTGTTTTCTTCCATTATAAGCAATACTGCAACAAATATCCTTGAACATATAGCTTTGTATGCTATTGTTTCTTTTCCTCTACCAAAGGGCGTATGGTTTATTATCTCTTAACTACTTTTACCTTCTTCCTTAGCAATATCCCTCTTAAATTTCAGTTGTGCACAGTTTTCTTATAGGTAGATGTGGCTATGTAAGTAAGCAATGTAGCACAATTTCTAGAAAATGCCCTTAAAGGGAGTAATGATTTTGTGCCCTTTCCCTCATATGCTAACTGAAATTTAGATATAATGATTAGAACTCAAGTATCTATCTTGAATCACAAGACATAAGCTGTAGGTTAAGGTGGTAGCTATGAACAGGACTCTGATGACTATGAAGTATTCTAATAAGATTGCCTACTCCCAGGCTTACTTGATATGAGAAAGAAACTTTTACAGTAATGTGTTACATAATGATATTTTGATCAATGATGGACTGATCATTGATCAAAATGATCAGTATACAACATGGAGTTCCTAAGATTATAATGGAGTTGAAAATTTCCTTTTGTCTAGTGTTCACTATAGCATACTTTTGATTTTATTTTAGACTGTGCTCCTTCTCCTTTTAGAGTGTGCTCCATATATACATATATATATACACACACACAAAGTTAAGTATGAAACTGCCTTAAACAAGTCCTTCAGGAGGTATTCCAGGAGAAGGCGTTGTTATCACAGGAGATGACAATTCCATGTGTGTTATTGCCCCTGAAAATTTCCAGTGGGAAAAGAAAAGATGAGGAGTTGGAAGAGAATGATATTGATAATCTGACCCTGCCTAGGTCTAGGCTAATGTGTATGTTTATGTCTTAGTTTTTTTTTTTTCAGTGATATTTTTCTTTATTGAAGTATACTTTACATATCATGCCTTTACTCCACTTTAAGTGTACAATTAAATGATTTTCAGTGAATTTACCGAGGTGTACAGTTAATCACATAAATCAGTTTTTGAGGAATTCCTTTCCCCTATT
>CAUYRT010090757.1:0-11529 GCA_963574885.1 Lepilemur ruficaudatus | reverse complement strand
GCCATTCTCACTGGAGATAAGTGATATCTCATTGTGGTTTTGATTTGCATTTCCCTGATGATTAGAGATGTTGAGCATTTTTTCATATGTTTGTTGGCCATTATTCTGTCTTCTTTTGAAAAGTTTCTGTTCATGTCCTTTGCCCACTTTTTGATAGTGTTGTTTGATTTTTTTCTGGCTGATTTTCCTGAGTTCTAAATAGATTCTGGTTACCAGCCCTTTATCAGATATGTAGCTTCCCAAAATTTTCTCCCATTCTGTAGGTTGTCTGTTAGCTCTCGTAACAGCAAAATAATCTTAATTCTTGTGATAGTTGTGCATATTTTAATGAACTAAGTATTTTAGTTAAAATTTAAGGACTATCTGAACAATAACTTTAGCAAGAGAGTTGCAAGTATAATTGCAATTCATGTATATGCGACGTGAAGTTCCTTCCTTAGCTGGTGTTGACAACAACATCCACTGAATCCTAAAGAAAAGATGAGATGGTAGAGCTCAGTTTAGGAAGCTTTGGTCTCGTGTCTTCCATGATGGATAAATATACAGTGTCCATGAGACTTTCTGAAATACTGAAAAATAGCTAGAGGTCCCCCCCTCTTGCCTCCTTAAACCCTTAACAAGTCTGGAGGCCCAAGAGTTGGTACTGTGAATTTAGGCCAGGATGCTTGTTTGTGCTGATCATGAAAGCTAGGCTCAGGGATGGCAAGTGCTTTGCTGATGTCACACAGCTAGCTCATTAGCATTTCCAAGCCCGTCATTAAAGCACTGGTTGCTATGATATGCTTTATTAGAATCTGAACCAGAGGTATGTCTATTTATATGTACTTTAGAATTTTTCCCAGCTAGAGGCTGAGCTTACAGAGAGGTTGTTACGGAGCACCAGCTGTCTACGGCTTATATTGTTAATTCATTAAACTTCATGCTTTATCCTCTCTGGAAATCACTGGCAAACAATAACACTGGAGTGCTTGCTGCTGCAATTGCTGACAATATCAATTATTTAGTTTTCTGCCAATTCCTATTAGACTTTTTCTAACTGGAGAATTTACACTGTGTTATTGAATTAAAAACAGTGGAAAGCTTTGGGGAATTCAAACTAATTAGCCAGCATTTGTAAACCCCTTTGTTCAAGATAATTTGTTTACATGACTAATTCAACCTTTTAATTATGGGGGCCCACATGGACCACGAAAGGTGCCACGACAGCCATCCTTTGCTGGGCACAGGGGTGCCGACATGGCAAAACTCATTTTTCTTTGTGATGAGGTATGATGCCCAGCTCACTGGTACCTAACCTTGCACATTAGCATGTTTATAATTATACCTGAGAGAAGCTTTGGGCTTCCCACGCTTTCAATTGTGCCTTTTTCTGAGCAATTTCTCATCTGTGTGAGCAGGAAAGCCTCAAAGCCTCAGCAAGTCTCCCTCTTCTCCATAGCTCCTGCCCTCCCACACCCCACAGTTATTCCTTTTATATCTCTTTATCCTAAAGAATTCATGCTTGGATTCTTCAATAAAGAGATACATGTATGGCCAGGAATTCTTTTTTATCTAACCTATGTAGAGCGATCATGTTAACTGTATGGCTTGGATTCAAATAAATTCAGCTGCAGTTGAATTTGCTTTGGTGAGTGGGAATAGAGGAGATTGATACCCATCCTGTCTCCTGTTCTATCTAACATAGGAAGCACCTCTATCTAACATAGAGAGAGCTAGAAAATAACCGGGTAACTATTTAAATTGTGTCTCTTTGTGGTCTATTGATATTGGGTTACTAAAATGCAACTTTCAACTGTCTTGATGAGAATGGTAGGAACGTGGGCAGATATTAATTCTCATAAATATTAATTCTTGTGATAGCTGTACATATGTTAACTAAGTATTTTAGTCAAGATTTAAGGGCTATCTTAACAAATAACTTGAGCGAGAGAATGCCAAGAATAATTGGAGTGCATGCATATCCTCTCTGAATTTCTTTCCTTAGTCGATGTCCACTAAGATGTTCTAAATCCCAAAGAAAAGGTGGGTTGATAAATAATTGAACATGTGGAAGAAATTTTGATCTCCTCTGATTTGCTGGGGCCAATGAGTAATTGATTACCTTCAAGATACAAGTTAATATGCTTGGCAAGTATTCTTAAGCATCTTATTCATGTTCATAGGTGCGTTGAGCCCTTCTTGAACTTGAAACTGCTCAGGGATTGCTCTGGAATATCACTGACTTGCCAGCTTTCTGCAATAAAAGAAGCCATCTCTGTTGTGTGGTACTTGTACCCCAAATTCTGTGTTCTGTGGTTGAAGGTAGTTAGGGTCTCTCTTGTCATTCTGTAAAATGGTGGGGCTGGGAGTGTTCGGAAGCCTTTAGTTAAAATTAAAAGAGGGTTCTGTTCCCACTTCCTCCCAATCATATCCATTGAGAACAGTTTTCACTTAATTTCCTCAGATTTGTGCTGACATGCAAATGAACACTATTACTGTAGCTGACATATATGATCTGCTTTATAGACATTACTTTGCGTAATTCTATATCATCCCTAACACGCACTGCAGAGTCAGGATTCTTTCCGCTGCAAGGGACAAAAACCAACACAAATCGATTTGAGAAAAAAGGCATTTATGGCTCCCACAGTGGGAAATCTAGAGGTAGATCTGGCTTTACACTGTTGGAATCAATCACGTGCTCAACAGAATTTTCATTGCAAATCTCATCGGTACTTTCCTATGTGTTGACCCAATTCTAGGTAGGGAGGTAAGGGGGAAAATAACACACACACACACACACACACACACACACAGACACTCACTCATTGCCTGAATCCTCCCATGAGCTGGGGTTTTTATTTTTGCTTCTTACTGCTGACATCCTTATAACTTAGGACAATGCCTGGCAACTACCTGATGCTCAATAGTACTTACCGAATGAATGACAAAATGGCTCTCTTGGGCTCTAGAGCCCATTCTTAGAGCCTGAGATCGAGTCAGCTCCAACTAATTCACAGGACTAAACATGGGAGTGTATGTTTCCCCAGGAAAAATCAGGAACTGTTGCCAGGATAAGGGAAAGCGGCTGTTGAACTGACAAAGCATGATGGAGGTCCATGCCACTATGGCTAAGAGTAGTGTTCCTATGAAATTATGGAAGACTCATATAACATCTGCTAAGATCCTAGAACTTTATTTCTTTTTCACATACACAGAGGGGAAAGAGAGGGACAGAGCCCTCAAGGAAAATCAAGATGCTGTTTCCAAAGAAAGGGAAAGGGGGATAGTGCTGCAAAAACAACGATGTCTGCTCCAGAGAACGCCGTTCAGACAGCAAATGGTTTAAGTTGACAAGTGGCAGTGCTGAAAGGCATCCAAGTGAATGGGGTAGCAACTGGATAAAAATTAATCTCTCCCTGTATGCCAGAAAATTTTCTAGTATTTGGGAATGCGGCATGATTCATTTTCAGCTCTTGTGTGGGAACTATATTGCAGTGGGGCATGGCAGAAAGCCTCGGTGCCCACCAAGAGCCTTTGCGTGCCTCTACATTCCCAGGCCTCCCTGACATTGGATTGGCCATGGGGTTTGTTCTGGCCAATAGACTATGCGAGGGAAGTGTGCTGCTTCAAGGCCAAGATGGTTAAATAATCGGTGAGCCTTCCTTGTGCTTTCTTCACCAGCTCCTCCCCATCTGCCCGATGCCAGGGAGATGTTGGAGTCCCAAGACAGCAGAGCCACAACATAGAAACAACCCAAGTATCTGAGTCAGGACTAAATAAGGTGCTGTATTGTCTTAGTTAGATTGAGATGTGTTTGTTAGATTGAGATATTAACAAAACTTAAAATGTTTTAGGATGTTATGCCACTGATATTTGGGTTATCAGGTGGCTTTATTTCTTGCTGAGTAACATATAATGCAAAGGCAGAAGCAGTGAGACAAATTTGCTTTTGCAATGATGCAGACCTGGAGGTGATGGTGGTTTCGAACAAGATGGTAGCAGTGGAAGTGATAAAAACAAGAGTTTGGATTCTGAATATATTGTGATGATAGAACCAATAGTATTTAATGAAGGAGGCAACTGGGGACATATAAGAGAAGGAGAAGCCTCAGTGATGACTTCAAGACTGTTGCCCTGAGCAATTGGAAGGACAGAGTTGACATTTACTTAAATAGGGAAGATTCTGGAGCAAGCAGGTTTGAGGGACAGGGAAATAAACAAGTCAGGAGTTCTGATTTAGAGATATATGGGTTGTACTGGCCATTCAAGTAGACAAGTCAAGGAAACAGGTGAACATAAACCTGGAGTTCAGAGGAGATGTCCGGGCTGCAGATGTGAATGTCATTAATGTTTGGAGGTATTTTCAGCCACCAGGAGAGATGAGATCCTTAAGGAAAAGTTTGCACATAGAGGAAAAAAAAGAGGATGAGGCCAAACACGGGGATACCCAGTGCTTACAGATGAAGAAAGTGAGGAGGAAAGAGCATGAAAGACTCACAAGTTGGAGCTAAAAGAGGTAGAAGGAGAGTCAAGAGAGAATGTCCTAGAAGCAAGAAGGAAAAAGGAAAGATCTGCAGCAGCTGCTGCTGATGCAGGTCAAGTGAGAAGAGGAGGAAAACTGAACACTGGATTTAGCAGTGGGGAGACCACTAGTGTCCGCAGCAACAGCTGATTCAGGGAAGCAATGGGGACCAAAGCCTTATTTTGACTGTACACAGAGAGAATGGCAGTGGGGTGAGGGAGAGGCTGAGAATTTGCAAAGAGTAAGCGCAGACAACTTTTTCAAGGCAACTTATAGCCAAAAAAGTGCCCCCAATTTCATTTGGTAGGAAAAGGAAATTATTATTATTATTTATTTTTGGAGACAGTGTCGCGCTCTGTTGCCCTGGCTAGAGTGCAGTGGCGTCATCGTAGCTCACTGCAGCCTCACACTCCTGATGGCCTGTCCAAGGTGTCTCCCCTGCCCTGTTGCGTTCATATGCCTCCTGTTTTATCCCTTAACCACCAGGCAAGGCTGTCTCGCCAGCCCCCACCATGTGACTTATTTGTACATTCATTCCGTGCTTTACCAACTATCTGGGGAGGCCTCTCTTGTGCCAGGCGCTCTGCTGGATGCGGGCCCACAATGACAGATAAATGGAGCTTACAAACAGAACAGCGGTCGTCAACGCTTTCTGCTTAAGAATTCCCTAAGACAATTTTGAAAAACTATGATGCTGTTTCCCCCCAGACTTCCATTTCAAAATATGATCTTGTGTTGTAAAAGCCTGTTATAGGAAGGAAGGAGAGACTGGCTCACCAAACACTCCCTGGACAACCACCGTACCCCAGTTCCCTAATACATCAAAATTCAAGCCTTCTTACACCCACGAGAATTTTTTCATTGTCAGCAGGGAAGGAGGGGCTTTGTGAAACCAAAGCCAGGGAGAGGAGATCCTAGGAGAGTCAGCAGACGGGGAAGGATTGGTCCTACTGTCATTACTTAGCAAACTTCAAAAAGACTGATTGAAAGGGGTGCTGATACTGTAGATTTGAAAGTATTTCCAGTAAAACATTAAAGAGCTCTCATTCTGGGGAGACTTTTCTAGACTTTCTTTCTCCAATGATTAACATGCCCTACTAATGTATGGTGGCTAGGCCGATTTCTTTACCGTCTTTTGTACAGTTTTAGGTTAATATTTAAATATTTTCATGATGAGTTTAAATAGCTGCAAAGGATATAATTTCTAGTGAACTATAAATATTGTCATTTAAAAAATAAAATAATCATAAACAAGTAATTTTTAAAGTATCCAAAGGAATCTACATATCATAACATTTTGATACTCTACATCATTTTAAAAATGCACAAACAAGCACTTCTTTGCCAGTGAGAGCATTTACTCTTTCCTTTGCTGAGTACTTATTTCCATTCTATTCCCATCCCATCCCCACACACAACATTTTAATGCAAAAGTTTTGAGCTTCAAAGACTTTTATCAATTATTCTTTTTCTCTGCAAGACAAATTTGTACTGTAAATGCCCTCCAGCCAAAGGCCAGCAGAAACACAACTGTAATTGAACAAGTTGGGTTTATTGCTCACTGAAGTGAGGAAGGACACATGAGACAGGGAATCTTTGGGTATCTCAGTAAGAGGGTGTTAGGAAGGATATGTTATAGGTCTTTGGCTTTGATTAGGTTAATTTGGGGGAAGGTTTGTGGAAGCTGGGATTTATTCTGGATTGCATGCTGTTAAGAAGTGGTGACAATTCTTCCACGGGTTACTATTATGGACTGAATGTGTCCCCTTTAAATTCATATGCTGAAATCCTACCCATATTGTGACAGGATTAGGAGGTAGAGCCTTTGGGAGGTAATTAGGTCATGAAGGTGAAGCCCCCATGAAGGGGATTAGTGCCCTTATTAGAAGAGGCAGGAGAAGGCTTCCTTCCTCTTCCTCCACCCTCACCTCCTGTTCTATGTGGGGACAGGAAGAGAAGGTTGCTCTCTGCAAACCAGGAAGATGGCCCTCATCAGATACCAGGTCTGCTGGCACCTAGATCTTGGATTTCCCAGTCTTCAGAACTCTGAGAAATAAATGTATGTTGTTTAAGACACCCGGTGTGTGGTCTTACATTACAGCAGCCTACGCTAAGACTTGTCTTAATAAGGCTTATGTGGAAGGAGGAAAGACTAAAGCAAAGTCAAAGTTGCAGTCTTAAAGACTCAGCAGTCAATCCTATGATCGGGGGTGGGGTTGTCTATTTTTGTGATTTGCACAGCGATCATTTTTCTAGCTTACACACAATTAGGAGGTAACTTTGGTTCTTCTGTTACTTCGTCATGATCACAGAATCCCTTTGTCCAATGGTGGTGCTTTGTGAGACTGTTGTATGAAGCAGGACACCACGGTCTAGCTGCAAGCCCCTAACATCTCCAAGGCCTCGCTGCCCCTGCATGGCAGGGGATGCTTCCTCTTTATTGGTTTGCTTGGTTTGCTCTTCTAGCTTAGGACAGGTTATGTCAGACCACAGGACATGAATACATGACATGCAGATTGCTGAGATTTTGCTGATCAAGATCAGAATTTCCCTGAACCCGTCTGAATTTAGACTAGGGCCAATGCCTCCTTGTTCTTCTGTTGTCAAATGAGTTGTAGAATCATTGAATGTGACAATCGCTGCACAGCAGCCTTTAAGACTCTGGACCAGCTACATCAGCTGACTGTAACACAGGCAATTACCAGAAACCACACGATGATTAGACCTTGTAACAAGTCTCAAAGCAAGAGGCTGGGATTATAAAACCCAGGCAATGAAGTCATACCCCAGAACCCAGCAGGGCCTGTTGGAGGGGGGGACTTTTCCTCTCCTCCAGTCTTGGAGTATTTTTATTCACTCTGTGCTGTTTGCATAGGTGCAGCAAGCTTAGAGGAAAGCAAGAGTGATGTGATTGTCCGTGGCAACTCTCGCTAATGAATTTAGACTAATTTATTGGGCTTCCGGAGCAGATGTTGTATTATTTATGACATCTGTTAGAGTCGGTGACAAGTTTCAGATCACTATGGGAACTGCAGCGTGAAGTGTGCATGAAGAGGCCCCAGCTATCCCTCCTGGAGGATCCCAGGCTTGCCTCGTATCAGAGGTTCCTGGGAGAAGTGGAGGTTTCACATATGTAGTAGTCCCTAATATTTGCCCCTGAAAATAGGGGATAAGTTAGTGTAAAGAAGGCCAATACAATAGCAGCCTGATATTCACGTAAGATCTAGAATCCTGGTGGGGCACAGGCTCTATTGCAAATACTAGTCTCATTTACCACAACGGGAGTGAGCCAAACTTCGTGCATTTTATAGGGGTTCCTGTAATGGTCAGAAAATCATTTCATTTTTTGAATCATTTAGAAGTCACAGACTGACCCCAAATCACTTCCTCTTAGAGGATCAATATTTATTTCAGCATTTGTTTTTTAATGTCTGTGAGTTGGTAGATCAGGGCAAGGGTAATTAATTTAGACATTGAAATTGATTTAATTTGTCAGAGAGGCTTAAGTTTCAAGAATAAATTGAACTCTGTATAGCAGACTCTTTTGACAATTTTTAGTTTTTTTTTCTTTTTAAGTAGGAACCATCAATAAATAGAATTAAATCAGAGATATCCAAAGAAGTCTCTAGAAGGTCTGAAAAAGGCAATAGATAGTTCTCTAACAGAGGTTGCTTTTCTCCAAACAAAAGAGAAAACTAGATGATAGAAAACTCAAAACTGTTTAGTTCTTTTTTTTCTATGAACACTCACATCATTTTAATGATTTGGATGGGAAAAAAATTAAATGACTACATAAATATAAAGAGATAATATCATCCAAAACAATTTTATAATTTATTCCTCTATTGTCATGTTAAGAAGTAAAGATAAATTCTGTTTAGTGACCGGGGTTTTGAATTTATTTCTTGTTTAGACACTGTCTAAGCATTGAAAGATTATTTATTAATTAAACATTTGTATAAGGTCTTAAAATTAGTTATGGTTCTAAAAGTTATAATTTAGTTAACACGTTAAATCCTTTTGATTTGTAGCATTGTAAGAATTCCATAAAATTAAACCCTTTAAAGACACATCATTATTATAATTTTATTTAGGTGAATATAATTTTATATGTATAAATTTTTTATTTTAAACAAGCTACAGAGACAATGATAACTTACATCACTCATAAAACCAATGTAGGCAATTGAGAAATTTTAAATATGAGACATTTAACTCTGTATTCATACAAATAAAATTTTGTGATGTCAGTATTTTTATAGGGTAGATTAATTTTTAAAGACTGAATTATGCCCAAACTCTTGTTTTATCTTGGCGCCAAAGCCATTTTTTTCCTCACCTCATCACTACAGTATCAAAGGCTGATATATAAATATAGTTTTCAGAGCCCACAAAAAGAAACACTGTTGAAATAATTGTCTCTTTCTTTTAGGCATTGTTGACTATTTATCTGGACTAGACATTCCCATTGTGCCAACATAACAACTGAACAACTAAAAAAAAAAAAATAATCTTGAACCTGTCTTTCCCCAAGAAGAGGGAAAAGAGAGAGAGGCAAAGGAAAAAAAAAAAAAAAATGAAAGGCGGACAGCCTTAAGCAGATATGAGACTATCACTGTAAAGGGCTAATTCTATTGTCTCCACAAAGCAAGGACAGAAAGTTTAAAGGTAGAAAAACACATAGACACAGCAAAGAGAATGACGTGCAGCTGGCTTTGGTATAACCTGTGCTCACTTGACAGCTTTATCAGCCCAAGCAATTAAAAAGTCAGCAATTATTAATTCCCAAGTACTGAAACAGAGGGGATGACTCCTGGGTTAAACAAAATGGTCTCTTTTTCAGAAAAACAAGACAAACAATCTCCTCATGAGGATTTCTTCACTTTGTGCTCGAAGGTACGTGAGCAATCGTGTCCCTGTCAAAAGCTCCCCGAGTAGCACCCGCCATTGTGAATAGCCCCTGGTGAGACTGTGCCGGTTCATGCACAGCACACAAGTTAGGCTGATAGTGTGGGGACAAGGGAAAGCAGGGGCTTGGCCTGGAAGAGGCCTGTTGACAAGGGAGAACCTGTGAGAACGGCTGTGGTCCTTCAGGCGGGTCCTTGGGAGACTTCCGGTCTCTGGATCCTGGCCAACGGCTTGCATCACCCAACAGGGAGCAGACAAAACCTCCTGATTCCAGGCAAACAAAAATAAACAAAGAAGTTCTCAGGGACACAGCACAAGACTGAGGAAATGTCCTTGCAAGGTTTTAAAGTGGTGAACTGAGTCAGAGTTTGTTTAAAAAAGATGCCGGTCATGGGAGACACACTGAACCCCTCTCCCCCTGGAGCCAGGCTGGGGGCAAATGTATCAGACCTGTGCCCATCTTCTGCCTGGGATTTGGCTAGGCTACAGTCCAGCCCCCTGGTGTTCAGTCACGCTAAATTAGTGCTGCTGTGAAGGTGTTTGGTAGCTATAATTAAAGTCCATAACCGGTTGTTTTAAATCACAGAGATTATCCTAGGTAATCAGGATGGGCCTGGTTCAATCAGCTGAAAGGCCTTGAAAGCAGAAGAAGAAATTTTGCCTGTGGACAGAGGCTTCAGCCTGTGCCCGGGAGCTCTAGCCTCCCCTCCCCATGGTCTCCTCTCTGGATTTTGGACTTGTCCAGCCAGCCTCATGATTGCACAAACCAACTCAACTCATGGCAATAAATCTCGTAATCAATGTAGCATCTACTATTTCTACATTTCCCTATAGACTTGTCCTGTTACAGACAAACAACGCTTAAAACACCGGACAAGCAGACAGACCACACGAATAGGTAGGTATTAGCAGACCAGAAAACAATTTTGCCAAAGAACGATACAAATCTGATCACATCAACAAAAATGTCAGAAAGGAGCCTATTCCCAGGAGAACAAACTAACCCTAATGCTAAGGCATTGACCAAAATTTTGAAGCTCAACTTAATGTGAATTTATCTCCCAGCCTTGTGCAGGGGGCATCTAAATAGGTAGACACGAAGGGTCTCAGGTGTGAACACTCATAATCCGGCCCAGGGTCTCAGTTTGGGACAGCGAGGGCAGTTGAATCTTGGTGGCACGGATCTTTCCGCCAACGCCTCCAGCCAATCGCCACAAGAACACACAGGTGGCTGAACAAGTTGGGCGAGTTGCTCATTGCACTGGGGGATAATTTTCACCATCAGGAACCACCAGACATCTCAGTAAGAACACGCTAGAATGGACTTATTATAGAATTTGGACCTTGGTTGGGTAATTTTGGGGAGGGCTTAATGAAGAGCGCTTGCCTCTGGATTAAATGCTGTCAGGCAGTGAGGGCGATTCTACGGTTGATTGTCTCCGTCAGTCTTATCTGGAAGAAGGGAAGATCTGGGCACAGTTCAAGCTACAATTGATAAAGCAGCAACGGTCACTCATAATAGCTGAGAGAGAGTGATGTTTGATATTTTTGTGGTTTTTACCATAACCGTGTTTTGTCTACGCTCAGATAAGATGCTGAAGTTGAATTGTTTTGTTTTGTTTGTTGTTTTGTTTCCCTGCATTGTAGTCACAGGGCATGAGACCCCAGTCTGATGTTGGTGTTCTGTGGGGTGGTTGATATCTAGTAGAAGGACACCAAGGTCTAGCTGTGAACACCAGGCCACTCCTTACAACTCCAAGATCTCACTGTAAGTGGCCCAGCCAGTTCCTGGATGTCAGGAGCTGTTCTTCTCATTCTCAATAATGTAAATTGAAATTGTTGTTTTTTTGTTTTTTTTTTTTGAGACAGAGTCTCACTGTTGCCCGGGCTAGAGTGAGTGCCATGGCGTCAGTCTAGCTCACAGCAACCTCAAACTCCTGGGCTCAAGCAATCCTTCTGCCTCAGCCTTCCAAGTAGCTGGGACTACAGGCATGCACCACCATGCCCGGCTAATTTTTTTCTATATATTTTTAGTTGGCCAATTAATTTCTTTCTATTTTTAGTAGAGACGGGGTCTCACTCTTGCTCAGGCTGGTTTCGAACTCCTGACCTTGAGC
>CAUYRT010090755.1:0-12033 GCA_963574885.1 Lepilemur ruficaudatus | reverse complement strand
TTTTTGAATGTAACAAGATAAGTCAACTTGAGTGGTAATATATTTTGGGAAATCAGCTCACTACAAATTGTGACTGTAAACATTGTACTGTAAATGTTTTGTAGTTTTCCCCCAATAAAATTTTAGGAAGAAAAAAAAAAGACAGAAATAAGGTTGATCCCTGGTCCCAGAGGAACTGGACCACAGCTGGGAAAAACTGGACACAGATTGGAGCAGGATGCTGGCCAGGTTGGTCAGGTTGGCATCATGGGTCTTGCTGCACTAGGACAGGGCTCCTTGCAATCCTCCTGACTGGGAGAGAGGTTAGAATCAGAGCCTAGGGCAGAAGGAAACTGAGGGTGTGGTCAGGAGGAGGAGGGTGGTGGAGTCCAGGAGCAGAGAGGTTGTTGTAGAAGTGGAGAGAGGTGGGCAACTCCCTGGGCACCTGGTCTGTGCTGTGAGCCATGCTGGAGGCTGCAGTGGGACCATGTGCTGCCTTTATGGAGGGCATTTAGCAGGGACACTGGTCAGGCTTAATCTGGGGTACATGTTGCTTTGTGACAGTCATCAGCCTGACGTCTGCATCTCGATGGGCCTGACAGGTATATGAACATTTTCCAAAGTGCAGTGATTGGTTTAATCCACCCTCCAGCAGCACTATGAACTGAAGAAGCTTGAAGGACCCCTGACATATGTTGAAAGTCCCTGGTAAAGGCACTAATGGAAAATGTGGACATTTGAGAACTGATTGCTTTCCTTGGTACTTAATTCCAATTTTCTTTCCGAATCCATCTTCAACGCAAATGCTACAAAGGGGAAAACCTGACATACTGATCCTCTTCCTGGGCTCAGACTTAGCAAAGGTACAAACAGCCAAAAATCTCTACAAGGGAAAGAAGGAGTAGCCAAGCCTTTCCTAATGCAGATGCTGCAACATCAATTCTCAAATATGCCAAGCCGGCTGAGAAGCAGCAGCACTGATGTAGGAACTGGGCAAATTCCAGGGAGCATACGGGTGCCAGCAGCAGGCAGCAGCCACAGCAGGCCAGGTGGAGAAGTAGGAGGCTGGGAGTTCAGGAGGAACCACAGCAAGTGCGGTTTCTCATGTTTGCCTCTTTGGGACAACCTCCCTGGTGCTAGTTAGATATTTAGATTCCCAGGTCTCTCTCCAGACTTGCTGCTTTGTAATCTCCAGATGATGGCCCTATAATGTTTTTGAAAAGCATGTTCAGAAAACACTAGTGCAGAGGAAAGTGCGGCTTAAATCAAGAGATTTGGCCATTAACCTAATTTTCTATTAGTCCTCTGCCGAAAATGTGTGCTCTGATTTGTGTCTGGTGGTTTCCATCCCTTTTATGATCTCAGACTCTGTGGTAACATGCAGAGACCTTACTTTGATGGAAACATAGGATATTGTAACTCAAAGGACCCTTTTAAAGGCCAGGAAAAAGGACATCAAATGCAAACTATTTTCTAGTTACTGTGCTGGGTATTTTTACGTGCAATATCTCATTTATTTCCTATAGCAAGCTTGGTAGGTAATATTATTTCCTTTTACACAGGATGAAAATGAGAATCTCATAGGTTAAATAACTGGCCCCACATCATGCATGTAAAATGAAGCAGAGCTAAGATGTATTTGAACACTTCTTGATCAGCCTTAAAGCCCTTAAGCTTTCTGCCTAAATACATTGCTTTTGAGATCAGTGAGACACTTCATTTTGGGGAGGAGGAAATGGAAGCACAGAAGCATGGAGTGACTTTCAGAAAGTCACACAGAAACTTATGGTGGGTCCCAGATGGGATCTTGGGGTCCCTAGGTCCTGTTCTGGTGTTTGTTCTTCCAAGTCATGCAGGTGCCTGATTGGGATATGAAACCATGATCCTGTGAGCCCCACGGAGGTTTCCTTCCCAGAGCTCCTTCTGGTGTAAGGGACTCTGCAGAGATTTGCACTCTGAGCCTGTTATGCACTTCTTGGCTAGCTTTGCTAACCACACTCAAGCCTGTGTCTCTCTGTGAAGATCTCAGACCTTTATATTACCCAACTCTCATTTCCCATTTCCCATACATGAGAATAAGCAAGAAAACTACCTCAAAGCAAATGTTTATGATTCAAATCTTTTAGATGAAGTTTTTAAAAAAAGTTTCCCTTGAAATAGTTTTAACAGGTGCTTGTGAAAACTTATCTTGTACTCATCAATTTACAAAGGGGAGGGTTGCTAGGTGTGGGTGGGGAAAATGGTGAGGTGACCTCATGAGACAAACAACTGAGTGGGCAGCAGGAGCTCACTGTTGAGCAGGCTGTGTTCTTTGACCTGGTGAACAAAGGCAGCTACCTTTAGGTCACGATTTTGTGTCCAGCAGCCTCAGGACACCGAAGGGAACATAAGCCTGCACAAGCCTCTCTCTCCTTGTTATCCCCACCTGACGACCTCACAATGTTCTGGGAATACAGGTAAACTTTCTTCTTTCCACACTTCCTCTTGTGAAGTTTCTTATATCAGGGATACTTCTTTGATTTTCTGTATAACCAATTCCTACTCCTTTTCTAAAGCCAAATTTCAAATTCTTCTTCCTTCTTGAACGTTTTTCTTATCCCTCTCATGGAGATAATGGCTCCCCCACTCAGGAGTCAGCGCTTGGCATCTCTTAAACTCTTTCACTAAATACTGCCTGGTTTTGTATTGACTTCCACTTAGGTCTTAGCTGCAGGATAAGAAGTTCCTTAAGCACAGGGAATCTTGTATTTCTCATCTTGTCTTCCCTCAGTGCCTTGCATAGTACTTTCCAGGGGCAACATCAACTGTTAAGGAACACAGATGGATCTTTAGACATAGGGCCCAGCATTAAAAATACTCCAATGGCCTTCAACCACCTAATTTATGAGTCTCTTCCTTCTGAAGAATCTTAGGGGTACTCTCCTCACAGCCCTCAACTTTTTTCTCCTTTATGAGGCTCTGCTTGGGGGAGAACCCTTTCTTGTAGCAGTCATTTTAGAGCATGTGGCTGTATGCTAGGACATAACGAAGTCTTGTTTATTTCTTTGTCAAGATCCATCAGAAAGTCTGGAAGAGAAACTCACATTTTCTGTCAACTTCAGGTGCTGGGACTTGGTTTTCACTAGGGTTGAAGGATAACTGTGTATTTCTGTGCCAGGGGCATCTTTCAAGGACCCACATTGGCTGTGAACCTGGTGGAGTTGAGGAGGAAGCCAAGGCAATAGAATGAAGCCCCAGGATTGAGGGAACAGGAAGCGGCTCCCTCAGCTGTCTCCCATGAGGACATCAGAAGCCTGAATGGTATCCTCAGAGAGACAGTTGGGAAGGGCTGTGAAGAAAGTGCTTTAAAAGAAATTTTGAGGCAGGCCAGGATGAAGGAGCACTGACACCAGACATGTTTTTCAGAGAAGTAGCAGTTTGGGGCAACTGAAGCTAGAGGCTTAGTTGGAGAATTGCTAATTGTTAGAATGGAAAGAAATGCGACCACTGAGCTTGGATTCTAGTGGCTTCAGAGAGACTCAGTGAAACTCAGGCAGAAAATACATGAATTTACAAGGGACTGAGAGAATGAATTGAAATGGCTTTGGCTTTGGAAAGGAGGGTGACCTGGAAAAGGAAATACCATATGAGTTGTACCCTGGACTCTGAACTCACCTAATTTTAAAATATTGTTACACCCAGTGATTTTGTAATCAAGGTATAAAGTAGCTTGTAGACTGAACAGTTGATTGCTGGGAAGGGCACAATGAAGGGAGGAGAACCGAAGGAGAAAAGACCTGCCACTCTTACTTAGCGAACCGTGACAATTTCACTTCTTCCTTTTCTATTTGGATGCCTTTTATTTCTTTCTCTTGCCTCATTGCTCTGAGAAGGACTTCCAAAACAATATTGAATACAAGTGGTGAGAGTGGATATCCTTATTTTGTTCCAGATATTAGAAGAAAAGTTTCCAACTTTTCACCATTGAGTGAAAGGTTTGTAGTGGGCTTGCCATCTATGGCCTTTATTGTGTTGAGGTACATTCCTTCTATACCTAATTTGGTGAGAGTTTTTATCTTAAAAGGATGTTGAATTTTGTCAAATGCCTTTTCTGTATCTAATGATAAGATCATATGGTATTTGTCCTTCATTCTGTTAATGTGATGTGTCACATTGATTGGTTTGCATATGTTGAACCATCCTTGCATTCCAGGGGTAAATTCCACTTGCTTATGGTAGACAATCCTTTTAATGTGTTGTTGAATTCCTTTTGCTAGTATTTTGTTGAAAAATTTTGCATCTATGTTCATCAGGGATATTGGCCTATAATTTTGTTTTCTTGTAATGTCCTTGTCTGGCTTTGGTATCAAGGTAATGCTGGTCTCAAAAAAGGAGTTTGTAAGTATTCTTTCCTCTTAGAGTTTTTGGAAGAGTTTGAGTAGAATTGATATTAGTTCTTGAAATATTTAGCAGAATACAGCAGTGAAGCCATCAGGTCCTGGGCCTTTCATTGATGGGAGTTTTTTTTTTTAATTACTGATTCAATATCCTTACTTGTTATTAGTCTCTTCAGATTTTCTATTTCTTTATGATTCAGTCTTGGTAAGTTGTATGTGTCTGAATTTATCCATTTCTTTAGGTTATCCAATTTGTTGGCATACAACTATTTATATAGTCTCTTATGATCCTTTATATATATGTTTGTGATATGAATTGTAATGTCTCCTCTTTCTTGTCTGATTTTATTTGAGTCTTCTCTCTTTTTTTCTTAGTGTAACTATGGGTCTATTGATTTTTCTTATCTTTTCAAAAAACCCAACTCTAAGTTTTGTTGATCTTTTGTATTTTTTCTAGTCTCTATTTTATTTATTTCTGCTCTCATCTTATTATCTCCTTCTATCTGTTAACTTTGGGCTTAGTTTGTTCTTTGTTTGCTAGTTCCCTGAGTAGTAATGTTAAATTGTTTATTTGAGATCTTCCTCCTTTTTTGATGTAGGCCTTTATTGCTATAAACTTTCCTTTAGTACTGCTTATCTCATAAGGTTTGGTATGTTGTGTTTCCATTTTTGTTTGCCTCCAGGTATTTTTAAATTTTTCTTTGAATTTCTCCATTGACTCATTGGTTGTTCAGGAGCATGTTGTTTAATTTCCATGTAGTCATAAATTTTTTGAAATTCTTCCTGTTACTGATTTCTAGTTTCACACCACTGTGTTTGGAAAAGATACTTGATATGATTCCAATCTTCTCAAATTTGCTAAGGCTTGTTTTGTGTCTGAACATGTGATCTATCCTAGAGAATGTTCTGTGTACACTTAAAAATGTGTCTCTTGTTGCCACTGGATGGAATGTTCTGTATATTTCTCCTAGGTCCATTTGGTCTAAAATGTAATTCAAGTCCTATGTTTATGTATTAATTTTTTTGTCTAGATGATCTATCCATTGTTGAAAGTGGGGTATTGAAGTGCCCAATGATTAGTGTATTGCAATCCATATCTCCCTTCAGATCCTTTAATATTTGTTTTATATATTTAGGTGCTCTGATGTTAGGTGCATATATATTTACATTTGTTATAGCCTCTTAGCGAATTGACCCATTTATCATTATATACTGTCCTTCTTAGTCTCTTTTTACAGCTTTTGACCTAAAGCCTATTTTTTCTAATATAAGTATAGCTGCCACTGCTCTCTTTTGGTTTCTATTTGCATGGAATATCTTTTTCCATCTCTTTGCTTTCAGTCAAATGTGTCTTTAAAAATGAAGTGAGTCTTGTATAGGCAACATATAGTTGGGTCTTATTTATTTATTTTTATCCATTCAGCCACTCTATGTCTTTTTATTGGAGAATTTAATTCATTTACATATAAGGTAACTATAAATAGGTAAGGACTTATTACTGAAATTGTGTTAATTATATTCTGGTTGTTTTGTAGATTCTTTATTTTTCCTTCCTCTTTTGCTATCTTCCTTTGTGGCCTGATGGTTTTCTGTAGTAGTATACTTTGACTCCTTTCTATTATTGTTTCATGCTTTTGCTGAAGAATTTTGCTTTATGGTTACCATGAAGCTTACCTAGAACATCTTGTACTTATATTAGTGACAACCTATTTCAAGCTGATAACAACTTAACTCTGATTGTATACAACAACTCTTCACTGGTACACTATACCCCCCTATATTTTATGTTTTTAACATCAGAATTTATATCATTTTGTAATATGCATCCCCTAACAATTATTTTGGCTATAGATATTATTAATAGTTTTGTCTTTTAACCCTCATATTAGGGATAAAATTGCATTGCACATTATTATTACAGTCCTAGAGTATTCTGAATATGGGTATGTTTTACCTACCATTGAATTTTGTGATTTTTTTCATATTTTATGTTATTAATTAGAGAAAGAACTCCCTTTAGCAATTCCTGTAAGGCATGTCTACTAGTGATAAACTCCTTTACTTTGGTTTGTCTGGGGAAGTTTTTATTTCTCTCTCATTTTGGACAAACAGCTTTGCTGGGCCAAATATTCTTGGTTGCTAGTTTTTTTTTCCTTCAGCACATTGAATGTATTATCCCACTGTCTCCTGGCCTACAGGGTTTCTGCTGAAAAATCCACTGTTAGTTGTATTGGCACTCCTTTGGATGTGATTTAGTTCTTATCTCTTGCTGCTTTCAGAATTTTCTTATTTTTTATTTTTGATAGTTTGATTATTGTATCTTAGAAAACTCCTCTTTGGACAGACTTTGATTGGAGACTTCTGCATTTCCTGTACCTGGATCTTGGCATAAATCCCAGATTAGGGAAACTTTCAGCTATTCTTTAAATATATTTTCTGGTCTTTTTTTTTTGTCACCTCCTACAACTCCTACTATGTGAAGATTTGGTCTCTTCATGGTGGCCCATAGGCTTTCTTCATTCTTTTTCATCCTTCTATGTTTTTTGCTTTTCTGCCTGGATAATTTCAAATGTTCTGTCTTTGAGCTCATCGATTCTTTCTTCTGCTTTATTGAATCTGCTGTTAAATCTTTTTATTGAATTTTTCAGTTCAGTCATTGTATTTTTCATCTTCAGGATTTCAATTTGGCTCTTTTTTAATTGTCTGTATTTCTTTGTTTCACTTTGTTCATGGATTGATTTCCAAATTTCAATTTAGCTTTCTATTTGTATATTCTTATAGTTCACTAAATTCTTTGAGAGAATTGTTCTGAATATTTTAATTTCATTTTATAGATTTTGATTTCTTTAGCATTCATTATTAGAACTTTATTAGTTTCTTTTGGAGGTGTAATGATTCCCTAACTCTTCTTAATTCTTGTGTCCTTGTATTGTTGTCTGCACATATGAGGGGACATCCCCCTTTTGTGGTCTTTATGGGTGTTCTTTGGAAGGGATAGACCATCACTATTTATTCTGACCTGTGATTCTAGAAGGACCGGCTGGTCATGGCCCCAGAATGATCCTGACGACCCCAGGAAGTCACAGCTTATTGTGGGTTCTCTAGTTGGCTGGGCCACTGCCTTTGCTCTGATGTTGGGTCGGCTTGCTGGCTGAGTTCCACTGTTTTGGCAAGACCACTGTCTAAATTCTGCTATCAGGTGGAGCTGTTGACTGGATACTGTGATGGCTTCTGGTCAGGCCAGTCACAGATTGTATTTTCTGGCTAGGTGATTCCACTATTTGTGATCTGCAGTTGGGTAGGTCTCCCAAGTTAGGTATAGTTGTTGCTTGAGATAAGTGGGACCAGAGGTTGTGGTCTTTAGAAATGCACAGTTATGGATTGCTTCCCTGTCAGGGTGGAGCTGCACGGTGGGCTTTTGGCTGAGTTGAGCAGCTATTTGACCTGTCAGGGCAAGCAAGTCTAACCTCTATGCTTCTCTGAAATGTGCAGAGATGGGAGTCACCCTGCCTAGGTGGGGTTGTTGGGTGAGCTTTTTGGCTGAGTGGAGCTATTGCTTGACTTATAGGATCAAGCAGATCTATCCCTTATACTTCTTTGAAATAGAAGGAGGTGGGCATCTCCTTTCCTGGGCAGGATTGTTGGGGTGGACTCAGAGGCTGGATATGAAGACTAGCCATCTAAAGACTCAAATTAGGTTGAACTTCCTGCTGTACTTCTGAAGACACCCAGCTCAGCTTTGTGGGTGAACTGTGAATTTGGCTGATATCTCCAATTGGGCACCACAGCTGGCAGGAACACAGAGGTATCACCAAGATCCACACACCGGTAGCTGTGATCTCTGCCTCTTTTCTTTTTTTGAGGCAGAGTCTCACTCTGTCTCCAGGGCTAGAGTGCCGTGGTGTCAGCCTAGCTCACAGCAACCTCAAACTCCTGGGCTCAAGCAATCCTCCTGCCTTAGCCTCCCAAGTAGCTGGGACTATAGGCATGCACCACCATGCCCAGCTAATTATTTATGCATATTTTTGTTGTCCAACTAATCCCTTTCTATTTTTAGTAGAGACGGGATCTTGCTGTTGCTCAGGCTGGTCTCAAACTTCTGAGCTCAAACAATCTTCCTGCCTTGTCCTCCCAGAATGCTAGGATTACAGGAGTGAGCCATCACGCCAGGCCTCTGCCTCTTTACTTTTACCTGACCAGGGATGGTATAGTCATGCTGTTACCCTTAGTGTTTCCCATGAGGTGAGACCACAGTGGGCTTCCTGGGAAGCATCTTGGAATGCTAGGGAAGCTGAATGACTGCCTCCAGTTCTATTTTTCCCTTGTATAAACCATTGGCCCAGGGAATCCTCTCCATCTGGCATTGTGCTAACTTGGGTGAGGGGAGGAGTGGTGTAGTCAAAGAGAGACCATTCTTCTTACTCTTCTAATTTGGTTTTCATTAAGTTCTGCAGACATGTGGATGTCTTAGTCTTGTTCCCAAGTGTTGGATTTTTCAAAAAACTGTCTGGTCTGTGCATAGTTGCTAGTTGAACTTTCTATAGTGGGGAGCAGAGCATAAGACTTCCTATTCCATCATCTTGCTGACATTCAGTTTTACATTGCCAGTCTCATTGATACAGACAGAAAGGCTACCAAGCAGCAGTTGAAGTGACCTCAGGGCTTTCAGCTTCTTGCCTCTATGTGGGAGTTGTCAGAGCCAGGTTGGGCATGTGGTGTCATGAGATGGACTCCATATCAGTCAGTCTCACACATACTTCTTGGGGATGACTAGACCTGGAGGATTTGACCTGGGACCATACAGTTGTGTCACAGCCCACCTTGTCCTGTGTCTCATCTATTTCTCTTAGGATCATATAAACTTGTCAATCTAGGTTTGAAAATCAGGATCAAGGTCTTTACTTGATTTTTCCCATGGTTAGGTGGAAAAACACCTTTACAATGATTGGACTCTGCTTGTGCTTTCTTGCCCTAACAGTATCTGGCAGAGCCTAGCACTTGTTTCAGCTCCCATTGTGCTCTCTGAGAGACCCCTCAGCTTAGGTTATAGTGACACTAGTCCTGTGGGCTTTCCACTGGCTTTGGGAGAAGGAAAGTTATCCCTGTAAGCAGGAAGTGAAGATGAAATTAGTGGTGGGGGCAGGAAGTGGATGAGATAGTCTTAAATTAATTTATTGGAATGGGGTATAGGTGTGCTTATGAAAAAAGTTGGCTCAAAAGCAAACTTTTGGATTTGGAAACACTTTCCTGTTAATCTTCATAATTAAACTAAAGATGATTTTTCCAGTGGGAAATTTTAATCCTAAAAGGGTACAAATTGCACTTTCCAAAAGCAATCCCTTAAAAAAAACAAGACATGTAAAGGGAAAAATATGTTTTTATAAGACATCAATGATAATCAGAAATCACAACCTATCCATTCAATAATGAATGGAACACATTGTATTAGAAACTGGGTTCTCTTGGGCTGCTGTGTCACCAGACTTCCAATGCCCCAGTGGTGCCTTTGTTGGCACCTTAGAGAATGTAGTGAAGAGAAAGACTAGTTGGGTCTTCAGAATCTAAGGAAACTTGACTGACCTAGTTGTGCACATTGGCATTATGGGAGAAGGCATTGGGACATCCCAAATCTGTGTGCAGGGAGTAAGGGTAAGCATAATGTACAAAAGTAAACCTTAATACTGCATCTTTACATTTGTTTACATTTCTCTCAACTGGTGCCATATGCAGTCTGTATGTAAGTTTTGATAAATGTTAACTTTTTTGTGTATACTTTATTTGTGTATAACATAGACTAGCATCTACATATGTTTTATGCATTCATAAATACCTACCTTTTCATTAATTTTTTGATATTTCTAGGCTATGTGGTTCATCTGTTTTTCCAAATTGTCACAAATCTCTAAAAAATTTTCCAAATTGTTTATTGGAAAATATCCCAGTGCAGGTGGATCTGTGCGGTTCAAAACTCTGTTGTCCAAGGGTAAACTATATTTTGTTTGGAATTTTTTGCATCTATGTTCATGAGAGGTTGATCTATAATTTGTTTTTTTCTTGTAATAACCTTAATAGATTTTGTAATCAATGTTATTTTGGCTTCACAAGCTGAGAAATATTCCCCCTTTTCTATTTTCTGAAAGCAATTATATGTAAGATTGGTGTTATTTCTTAAATATTTGGAAGAGTATTTACCAAATGAAATCATCTTTTCCCAAAGATTTCTCTGTGGGAAGGTTTCAAGTTAAAAGTTCAATTTCTTTCATAGATACCTGTTTTAATTTTGGTAAACTTTGCTTTTCCAGAAATTTGTCATGTCATCTAAAAATTTAAATTTATTGATATAAACTCATCTATAATATCTTTTTACTATTATTTTATATCTGTAGGAGCTTCAGCAATAATTTCTTTTACATTCATGATATTTGTAATTTGTTCTCTGTCCCTCTCTTTCTCTGTCTTTATTTTTATGAGTTCTTGTTAGAGGTTTATCAATTTTATTAAATTTTGTTGTTTTCCTTTGTAGAATAGTTTCCTATTTCATTAGTCTCTACTCTTATCTTTAGAAATTTCTTTTTATTCTTTTATATTTAATTTGCTCTATTTTTCTAATCTATTGAATTTGATACTTTAAAATTGATTTTCAGATTTTTTCTTAATAAATATATACAATGTCACAGAGTCTTTTTAAAGCATTTTGTCAGGTGTATTTGCAAGTTTTGATGTCATATTTTTATTATGGTATAGGTAGCTCAAAATACTTTCTAATTTCATTTATGATTTATCCTGTGACCCATGGGTTATTTGAAGTATGACTGTTTCATTTCAGCATTTCATGAATGTTATCAATAGGGCTTCTGGTCAACAGTAGGTTACTAGTAATTAAATTTGGGGGAGTCAAAAGTTATACACAGATTTTCAACTATGCAGGGGGCTAGTGCCCCTAACTTCCATGTTGTTCAAGGGTCAACTGTAATAACAAATCAAAGCCACTGGAGTGAGTGTGTGTGTGTGTGTGTGTGTGTGTGTGTGTGTGGAGAGAGAGAGAGATTTATTTTAAGGAATTGGCTCATGTGATTGCGGAGGTGAAGTCTAAAATCTGTATGCTGGGCCAGTAGGCCGGTGACCTAGGAAGAGTCACAGCCCAAGTCCAGAGGCAGTCTGCTGGCAGAATTCTTTGTCCCCTGGTGGAGGTCAGTCTTTGTTCTGCTAAGGCATGTAACTGATTGGATGAAGCCCACTAGCATTGTGAGAGTAATCTACTCAAAGTCCACTGATTTAAGTGTTAATCAGATCCAGAAAACACCACACAGAAACATCCAGAATGATGTTTGACCAAATATCTGAGCACTGTGGCCCAGCCAAGTTGACATATAAAAATTAATTATCACAACATGCATCGTTGACTTGTTACACTCTAATATAAATGATTTCTTTTACTGTTTTCTCTATAAAAATAGAACCTTGGAAAATTTAACTCTATTTACCCTTCCTGCCTTTGCATTGTTGTTGTCCTATACCTTATTTCTTTCTCTCTCTCTTTTTTTTTTATTGGGGGAAAACTACAAAGCATTTACAGTACAATGTTTACAGTCACAATTTGTAGTGAGCTGATTTCCCAAAATATATTACCACTCAAGTTGACTTATCCTGTTACATTAAAAAACCTACTCTGTCAAAG